>PVJI01005662.1:20246-94275 GCA_004026765.1 Micronycteris hirsuta | reverse complement strand
TTTTCCATTACAACTTAGTCCCCTTATGCCCCCCTTCCCCCAGCAATCACTACACTGCTGTCCATATCCAGGAGTCCTTTTTCCTTTCTGCTCAATTCTTCCCCCCTAACCTGCCCGCTGCGAGCGGTCACCTGCTCTCCATCTATGAGTCTGTCTCCATTTTCTTTGTTAGTTCAGTTTGTTCATTAGATTCCACATAAGAGTGAAACCCACTTTTTCTGACTGGCTTATTTTACTTAGCATAATGTTCTCCAGGTCCATCCATGCTGTGGCAAAGGATAAAATTTTCTTCTTTTTTATGGCCCAGTAGCATCCTATGTGTAAATGTCCCATAGTTGTTTTGTCCACTCATCTATTGATGGACACTTGGGCTGCTTCCATATCTTAGCAATTGTAAATAAAGCATTTCTCTGATGATTGGTGACGTTGAGTATCTTTTCATATGCCTGTTGGCCACCTCTATGTCCTCTTTGGAGAGTGTATATTCAGGTCCTTTGCCCATTGTTTAATTGGATTACTTGATTTTTTGGTGTTGAGTTTTGTAAGTACTTTATAAGTTTTTGAAATTAACCCCTTATCAGATGTATCAGTGAATGTTCTCCCATTCTATGGGTTGTCTTTTTATTTTGTTGATGATTTCCTTTGCTGTGCAAAACCTTTTTAGTTTGATGTAGTCCCGTTTGTTTGTTTTTTTTTCCTTTTGTTTCCCTTACCTGGGGAGATATATCCAATAAAAAATTGCTATGAGCAACGTCCAAGATTTTGCTACTTTTGTTTTCTTCTAGGACTTCTATGGTTTCAGGCCTAACATTTAAGTCTTTGATCCATTTTGAATTTATTCTTGTGTGTGGTATAAGAAGGTGGTCTACTTTCATTTTTTTGCACATATCTGTCCAACTTTCCCAGTGCCATTTATTGAATAGATTATCTTTAGCTTATTGTATATACTTGCTTCCTCTGTTGAATATTAATTAACTATAAAGGTGTAGCTTTATTTCTGGGCTGTGTACTCAGTTCCATTGATCTACTGTGTGTTTTTATGCCAGTACCATGCTGTTTTGATTACTATGGCCTTATACTTACTATGGCCCATTATAGTCAATGGGCAAAAACTACATGCAGTCCCCATAAGATTGGGAACAAGACAGGGATGTCTGCTTTCACCTCTCTTATTCAACATAGTATGCAAAGTCCTAGCCACAGCAATCAGACAAGAAGAAGAAATAAAAGACATCCAAATTGGAAAGGAAGTAGAAAACTTGTCTTCATTTGCAGATGACATGATACTGTACATAGAGAATCCCAAAGATTTCACTAAGAAACTATTAGAACCGATAAATGAATTCAGCAAAGTAGCAGGATACAGAACTAATATCCAGAAATCAATTGCATTTTTATAGGCCAATAATAAACTAACAGAAAAGGAAATTAAGAAAATAATCTAATTTACAATTTCTTCAAAAAGTATAAAATACCGAGGAATAAACCTAACCAAGGATGTAAAAGACCTCCACATGGAAAATTATAAGACACTGCCTTTTTAAAATTGGATTGTCTTCCTGGTGTTGAGTTGTATAAGTTCTTTATATATTTTGGAAATTATATCAGGTGATATAATTATTCACTCTTATCAGGTGAATCATTGGCAAATATGTTTTCCCATGGGTTCCCTTTTCATTGTGTTGATGGTTTCTTTGTGCAAATGAAACCATCAACAAAGTGATGATCAGTTTGGAATTTTTAATAGTGATCAAGACAAACACTATTTATAAGACAAATGTGTAAGTAGTGATTGACAAAGTAGTGATCAAACAGTGTGGGATTTGTAAAAGAAAAGACAAATCTAGCAATAGAACAAACAGACAAATAGAGAGTCCCGACATTGATTCACATAAATAAGGTCAAATAATTTTTGTGAAAGTTACAAAGGCAACGGAATGTAGAATGGAAAGTCTCTGACAATTGGTTCTGGAACAATAGGATATCCATATGAAAAACAAAAACACTGATTTCTACCTCACAGCATGCACAAAATTAATTTGAGGTGGATCATAGACCTAAACATAAAAACTAATAGTATAAGGCTTCTATGAGAAAGTAGAAGAATGTGTTTTGACCTTGTGTAAGCACAGATTTCTTAGATAGGATATAGAAAAAAATAACTGTAAAAAGAAAATATTGATAAATTGTGCTTCATCAAAATTAAAAGCATTATTATAAAGTGAAAAAAATGCTGTGGACTGTGAAAAGCATTCTCAATGCAGATATTTAACAAAGGACTTGTATCCAGAATTTTCAAAGGACATCTATATCTCAATAATAAAAAGAGAAATCAACTTACAATAGATGTTAGACTTAAATAGACACTTCATAAAGGAAGATATGTGAATGTCCGCATGAAAAAGGCCCCAAATTATTAGTAATTAACAAATGCATAGTAAACCACACTGACATGCCTTACATACTCACCAAAACTGCAGAGTGAAAAAGGCTAGCACCAAGAGGTGGTGAGAATATGGAACAAGCAGAACTTCCGCATATTATTTGTGAGTGTGTAAAATGGTACAACCGGTCTGGGAAACCATATGGCAGTTTGTTCTGAAGTACACATCTCTCTTATGATGCGATTCCATTGCTTATTTAGTCAAGAGAAATAAAAGGAGGCCCTAAAAAGGATTTGTCCATGAGTGTTCACAGTTTTTCTCATAACATCCCCAAACTGGAAACAACCCAAATGTCCATCAACAGGAGAACAGATGAACAAATTGTGATGTACTCATACAATAGAATGTGATTCAGCAGTAAAAAGTAATGAGCGAACCATGGCACACAGCATGGATAAAGCTCAAAAACAGTAGGTTGAGTGAAAGAAGCCAGGTACAAAAGAATAGCTACTGTGTGATTCCATGAGTATGAATTTCTAGAAAAGGCACACATACGTAGTGATAGAAATTAGAAAAGGCTTGGTCCACAGCCTGGGGGAAGGTGGCCATGCTTTGGGGAGTTTCATAGGGAGCTAAGGGCATTGAAAATGTTCTCCATCTTAATAGGAATGTGGATTATACAGGTGACTGCATTTGTAGAAACTCATCACTTAAGATTTGAACAGGACCCTGGCTGGTGTGGCTCAGTGGATTGAGCGCGGACTGGGAACCAAAGGGTCCCGGTTCAATTCCCAGTCAGGGCACATGCCTGGGTTGCAGGCCAGATCCCCAGGGAGGGCCATGTGAGAGGCAACCATACATTGCTGTTTCTCTCCCTCTCTGTCTCCCTCCCTTCCCCTCTCTCTAATAATAAATAAATAAAATCTTAAAAAAAAAAGATTTGAACAGGACACTGTAGGTAAATGATACCTCACTGAAACTTTGTTAATATAACAAACGGTAGCAGGGGTTCTATCTTTATGGTTCTATCCTCCTCAGTGCATTGTAAAAGGAGTTTTGGAGGATACTTAGCAGAACTCTTCAGTTCTAATCTTCGTTTTTTTTGAAAGAAGGAACTGTCTGTTGAACACGGTGAACGGACAGCGCTGTCATCCCACCACCTTGCGGTCCCGGAACGTGACCCCTCTGTCAGCTGCTTCTAAGGAAGACTAGCACCCGACACAGGACGCCAGCTTCTGAGACAGAAGTGGTGCGACCTACAGAAACAGTTATGGTTTCAGAGTACGGCAGACCTGGTTTTGATTCCAAGCTCCAACACTGACTCTGGGGCAAAAGACTGAGTTTATCCTTAGCCTTGACATCTACTTTGGTGAAATGAAGAGAATTATCTTGCCTTTAACGTCATTCAGATGATTAGTGCCCGGCTCTCCCCTTGGTTCACATCTTTGAAATCTTTCCCAGTTTTTCCGACTCTGGCCTTCCCTGCCCCAGAGTTCTTTCTACTGTACTTTTCCTTCAAAGCACCCATCGTAGATGTATTTTTGTATTTACTTGTGTGAATCTGTGATTAATGTCATTCCACCCCCACCCTCCCATACCCCGCAGATGATGGGCAACTCCAGGGTGAGGAGCATGTGTGTTTTTGCCCAGCAGCACCTAGTACTGTGCCTGGCGCATGGCGGGTAAGCAATAAGTACTTCCTGGAAAACTGACAACTGGCAAAAGCAAGCGAACCCTCTTCGAGTTCCAGATACACTCCCCCCACCTCTTTCCCCCCAGACTGCCTTTTGGGGCCTTCTTTTTCCTTTTCTCATTTGTTAGTTTGTCAGTACCACCTTTTACTTGTCTTACAATGTGTGTGGTAAAAAAAAAAAATAGGGAAGGGGAGTGGAGGGGGTCAGGTGTTGGGGGCTCGAGGAAAGATTTATCTGTTAATGGCAGCCTCAGGGAGATAACCCTGCCCTCACGGAGCCCAGCGAGGGAGACTTTGACACAGCGATTAGGAGAGCTGCAGCCGCCTTTATTCCTGCCTGGGAACTTTTACACTGGAGGGCACTCAAGGCCGCCTATCACTGCTTTCCATCACGGCTCGGGGGTTTCATGTTTATCTGTGTTACTCATGTGTTGGTCTTGCACCGCCTTCCTGAGTGTTCCGGGGATCCTGAGTTGTGAAACCCGCCTATCTTTTGGCAAGATTTGCCTTGTTAAAAAGGGGCAACATGGCAATATATTGTTACGCTACCTTCGCTGCTGCTTTTTTATCTTTTCTCTGCCTGCTGAAAGCATGAAGAGAGGGCGCTGTTAAGATCGCATGGGCTGGGCACGTTTATGGCAGCAAGCTCCTCTAAGAGTATCTATCCCTGGTTTTAGGATTCAGAATTGTAAACATTTAGATGGAAATGTATTTACTTTCTTTTTTCAGTGTGTTATTTTGAAATAAAAATTGTACATTCAGCAGTAGTTGCGAAACAATTGTACAGGGAGACCCCATGCACCCTGCACCTTACTTTCTATTTTTAGTTATGAGTGTAATGTATGAGCATTATAAAATTTCAAAGAGTACAAAGGCATATAAAGTGCAGGTTCCTCCCCATTAATAGAGCAAATATTCTCCTAATATTTATTCTATGCATAAATGAATATATGAATATGGTGAGTCTTTTATCAGAAATGGGGTCACGCTATCCAGTAGCCTCCTTTTCTTTACCCAGAATCTAAGTCAAAAAATCTTCCCATGTCAGTGGCCATAGCTGCCACACATTCTTGTAAACAGCCACATCAAAGAAAATATTTCAAACACGAGTATGTTCAGAAAATGCAGCAATTTTTGTAAACTTACTCAAAAAATGTTAGTATAATTTTAGAATGAGCACACTTCAAATCTAGACTTATCGTAAAACAAACAAACAAAAAGCCATATTCTACAGGAAGCTCAGAGTCTGTTCCTGGTTTCAATCAAATTATCTTTCTCTGGAAGAAACACCTGCCTTTGAGACAAGCTGCAGGTGGGTCACAGCTGGTGCGTCTCCATCTCTAATAGCCAGGGTTTCCATTCTTTTAACTGCTCGATCTCCTTGTTTGCTACTTGTTTCAAAAATGGCTTTTTTTTTCCCCCAGCATGCTGGACATGGCTCAGGGCGTTCCTCTGGGAACCGTTAGGGATGGGCCACATCAGTCAAATCAGGTGAGGAGGGCGGCAGTGGGAAGGTGACGGGAAGCCACTGCAGCAGGTGGTGGGGAGCGGGCTGCTCCCTAGTGGGCAGGCACCACCTGTGCTCAGTCTGGATTTCCTTCCAAAGGAGATGCCACAGGGTCACAGACCCCCTTTGGACAGCGCCACCAAGAGAGGATGGAGGAGGTACAGCACTCCAGACTGTAGCTGGCTGTTCCGATGGGCTCAGATACTGGAGGTACCGGCCTACGATCTGGAAACCCTCGAGGTCCACATTTTGGGTCCCTCTCTTCTTCTCTGAGCTCTGATCAGGGAGGGCTCTGACTTGAGGGATTTCAGTATACGACAGCAGCAGCAGGGGAGGGAAAATAGCTCATAAAATGGCCACAGGTTTCTTCCAGAATCCTCAGGGAGGAGGGAAAGCTGGGGCTGCCTCCGCCAGAGGAGAATCAGAATGACTTACTACTTCTCTGCCCCATTGCTCCTTCCATTCCACACATTCTCTTCTCAGTTACCCTCATGCTGACCCTGGTTCCAGTGGAAAGCTCACCGCGCTTTCCTGACCTGAGCCCAGTCTTTCTGCCAGGTCTGGGTAAATGACTGGATTTTGTGTCTGACTATTGGAAAAGATTCACTTCCTGCTATTAGCTGGATTTGCTACTCTCATTATTTTTCTGTTCTGGACCCATTGGACTGACTTGCCCCCCCCCCCACCCCTGCCCCATGCCTGGGACCCAAAGGCCATTGTTGACCCCTCTCAGCCACACACCCGACGCCTGCTCCTCTGTTCCCCATGGTCACTCTCGACCCCTATCACCACTGTCTGAGGTCAGCCATTCCTTTGACAAATACCTTAGTGTTTGTGCGCCAGCCCCTGAATCCTGGACACAGACCTTGTCATCCCTGCCCTCCTAGAACGTATGGTTTAGGAAATTAGTCTTTATTAGTTTCTCCTGTTTTCTCACTGAGCTTCTCTATTCTCTGAGCTTTGGTAACCCAGTTTATTCCCCATGGAGTCTTTAGCACACTAAAAAAAAATACAAAAACAATCCAAACCCAAAACTGACTATTAATCCCATCTCTCCCTGGCGGTAGGAGAAAAGCACTAGATGAAGAGGTAAGAGAGAAAAGGCTGACTTTCAGCTCCTCCATTGCTCATCTGTGTGACTTCTGGGAAGTCTCTGTTCCTAATCTTGGAAATGATTACAAATTTTCATAATAACTAAAGCTTGGGATGGAGCTTTACATGGTTTTATTTAATCCTCAGACTGATCTTGGGAGGATGCTGTTTCCAATCTCCTTTAATGGGTAAAGAAACTGAGGCTCACAAACTTGAAGCAACTAGTTCCGAATCATACAGCTAGAAGTGGTAGACCAGAACCCAGGACTGACTCCCCAAACGGGAGCTCTTCGCTCGACACGCTGCACTACACTCTGTTAGTACACGTGGGCACAGGGCTCACACTCTCAGCACAGTATCACGTTAGATTAGAATAGAACACCAGGGCTAAAAGGCTAAAATAACACATCACAATAAAATAGTTTAATAAAATGATTCTCCAAATAGCATCGCATCTTGTAGGCTTCCATGGGTCAAGAGCCCTGACTAGTAACCACTCACCATCCAGGGATCTCTGTGGGAGGAAGGCCAGCCCCACAGCCTGGGGGCCGCCCAGAGGATGGACCGGAAGCCAGCAAAGGCCCTGAGCAGGGTCAGTGCCAGCACAGTGGGCTTAAGGGCCCCTGCCGAAGGCTACTCCAAGGGCTTCGTTTTGCTCATTATTCTTTGCCTCTTTCTATTTCTTTCCATATCTCTTTATGTCTTTCTTTCTCTTTTCTCTGATTCTCTTTATCTCTGTTTTTTTGTTTTTAAATATCTCTCTTTTGGAGGGAGAGGGAGTTGTCTTTTCCTTTCCTGCTTTCATTCTCTTAAATATTAGCTATATGATTTGGATCAGATTGTGGTCCTCTATTTCCTTATCTGTAGATGAAGTAGGAGGGTAACAGCCACACACAGAGCTATTATCCACCAGACACCATGTTAAGCACTTTGCTTACAGTGACTGCTGTAAACCTCATGTCAGTTACATGTACTTCATTATTCCCAATTCCATTTTCCAGATGAGAAAACCGAGGCACAAAGGTTAAATGACCTGCCTCAAGACACACGGCTGGTAGGTAGAAACACTGTGATGTGACTCCTGGCCGCACAGCTTCCGAGTCAGAGCCCTTGACTGCCACCTGTGCTGCTTCTCAAAGAGGAGCCACCTGCGAACCATCGGAAGCAGTGCGTGGCCCATGGCAGCCTGTCTGGGGATGTTAGTGTCCACTGACTCAGCTCTAGGATGATTCCCAGTTTACTTGCTAAGGAGAGGAGAATCAAAGCACTCCTAGGGCATAATTAAGCAATAATTGATGATTGATTTGGGCTACAGATGTGGCTTTTTCCAAGCTTTTGTTCTGCCGAGTGAGGTGCAGAAACCGGGGCCAGAGCACTGGAGGCACATGGTTAAAAACATGGCCGGCGGTGAGGGGAGGAGACTGGGAATCAGGGAGAGAGCCCTGGGCAGAGGCAGATAATTTTGGTGAAAAACTGAGATTTGGGGTGCTTTAGGGATTTAAGCCAGGTAGGTTTAGCAATATTCTACTAATCTCCCTGCAAAGCTTCTTCATTTGTCATTAGTGCTTTGGGAGTTTTTAATTCAGGAATTTTTTTAAAACGTCTATTAGCATTTAGGCCTGTGTCAGGTGCTATGGGCTCAGCTACCGCATCCAGTCATACTGGCTTCCACCTGGGAGCCCGGTTTGCCTGTCTCTTTAGTTAGAGACCACAAGCAAACCTCGTTTCATTGGGCTTAGCTTTATTGCACCTCACAGGTGTTGTGCTTTTTACAAACTGAAGGCAAGATCCTCCACCAGCAAAGAGACTACCGCTCGCTGTGCTGCGGTTGTCCTGGTCTGGAACTGAACCTGCAGTCTCTGAGGTACGGCTGTGTATCGGCACACTCAGAAGCTCCACCCTCATTGAAAGGCATCCCCCAGGACTCCACGTGGTGAGTGGCCAGCCCCTGGGCATGTGTCTGTGACTACCACCCCAATTCTGGGTCTCCTTTCTAGCTCTGCTAGGGATCCCCGGCCACCGTTTCTCTGGCATCCCCTAGCTGTGCAAGTGAAGTGCACAGATCTGTCATTTCTATCACCGGTAATAAACACCGGTAATAACAGCAATCTTTTCCCCACAGTTCACACATTTGTACATAAATGCTGCGGCCTACCTGCCACTGGCTTCACCTTCCCCTTGCTTCCTTTGTCGTCTTTCATCATTTCCTACTTGCATTGTCAGCCACTCAAAGGAGGTGTCCCAGCAGCAACAATGACAACGGACATCTCATCAGATGCACCTGTGTGTTAGCCATGCAGTGTGTCGAGATTGTTACAGGATTCTGAGGCAGGCAGCAAAGTGTTGGTGGGTTCTCAGATAGTGTTCAACCAGCACCCCAATGCCGGGCTATGCCCTGAAAGAGCCCTTTGCAGGAGTGAAAGGTAGATGGGGGAATCTTCCTTCCATGTAGAGCACCTGAGAGTGATGGGCTGTGGCTGGGGAGAAGGAAGAAATGTGGAAGCCACCCTGGCCCACAAGCTGCCCCAAGAGTGCTCTGGAAATGCATGTGGAGTGAGGTCCTGGGCAGCCGGAGGAACACCTGCCTGGGCCCATCGCTTCCCTGGCCCCACCATGGCAGCTGGCCCCCTCCTGCCTGTCACAACTGTGTGCGAAGACACTTGTGAGATGAATGAGGCAGAGCCTGTATCCCTTTAATCCCTGCAGCCCCAAGGTCTGCAGTGGGATCTCTGGCGCACAGTAGGCATTCAGCGGTGCTGCGATTATCTGAGAAAATGAAAACAAGAGACTATGATTACCACTAATGAACTTATTATCCAATCATTGCTCAAAAGAAAATAAATACAAGTAAGGACTGAAAAATGGGGTGGGGAAAGAGAGAAAAAAGGAGGCACTGAGCCCATGGGGTGCTTCAAAGGCAGAGGCCTGGGTGGGGCATTCCAGTTCCCCACGCCCACCCGCCCAGGAATAAACAGGACATACATGAGGAGGGAGAAACCAGAATCTGGGCTGTGAGAGGACCAGCAGGTTCTGTAAAGAAAGGCAGGTTATTTTGCTGCCAGCACAGAGTCAGGCCACCGTAAGCTCCTATCCTGTCAGGGACTGGCTGACGCGTCTCCCCAGTGAATATAAAAATACCCGGAGGAGCAGCTCTTCCCCGCAGTTGCTATTCAAGTTTGGAGTTCACAGGCGGAAACAAGTTGCCTTTGCAGCCTCACACAAACAGCGTGCAGAGAAAAGAAAACACCGGTAATAACAGCAATCTTTTTACCTTCACTTTGACCAGATCAACTAGGCATTTGTCCTTTTAAATTGTCTGCAGCAAACGTAACTTTTAACCGTAAAAGTTACTCAGAGACTACTGGCAGTGCACACTGATGAAAAAATGAAGAATAACTGAAGAAAAAATACCATAAGAGGGGTTGATCGGTTTTGGGGGTGTGCTGTAGTGGCCCTGAAAGCTGATATCTCCAATCATACAGATATCCTTGCCTTTTTATATTTTAACAAAAGAAAGGTCAGGAATCATCCATATACTTGTCCTAGCCTGGATTTCTGATTGCAGTGGTGTGACTCTTTAAGATTCCTTCTGAGGATTTTTACTCTTTAGAAAGGAAGAAAGACTATTCAGAGAAAGTTGCTTCATTAGTAAATGTTAGTTCCTGCTTTCTGCATATGCCGGTTGGATGAGCCAGTTCAAAGCCGAGGATGAAGCAAAAATGTTCAGTGCTGAGGAGAAAGTGAGCCCCCTTCTAAGAGGACAGAGACGAACTGAGTGAGGAATGAAGTCTAGAGTTGGCATTCTGGGCAAACGTGACCCTTCCATTCTCATTTTTAACAGGTCTTCTCTAGGTGAAGGAAGGAATATTTCTAGGCCATCTTCAGAAAGCAGTGAGCATCAGGCCCAATGCCTCCTGACTGAGAAACTCTTCTCAAGGCTGATTTCCCCTTGCAGATGGCTGGGCTCTTCTTGAACAGTGATTTCAAAGAGTTAAACTGCTTCCATATGTCCAGCATGAGAATGGAGTTTGTAGCCTTTGGCAACCTCAGCTGAATCCAGCTGCAGCTGCTACCTGTGTGCTCTACTCTGTGTGTGAGTGTGTGTGAGTGTGTGCAAGCACACCCGCACACCCATGTGTGCAGTGACATCTGAACCATGTTCTGACTGTGTCAATGAAACTGTTATGTCTTTGTTGGGAAAGATATTAATTCTGAGCAATTACAGCTCCTTCTCCCCTCAGTCCTTCCCACCCCTCCCCTCCCTTCATCTGCTCAGCAAGGACCATGGACCATGTCAAACAATATACAACAGAGAAGAATGCAAATAAACTTTAGTCTGCATAGCCCAGCAAAGCAGTTAGCCGCCCACTTGCAAGATACTTAACTCTTGTACACATGATACACAAAGAACGCTAGCTACTTTCACCAATCCCTTCAGACCAAAAAAAAAAAAAAAAAAAAAAAAAAAAAAGCTAAAAGAACTGATCCTTGTCTTTCTATCTGTGAGGTTGCAGTTCCTCCTGCTAATACAGGAGCTTTCCCATGATGCAGTGTGATAAGGATTGGCCTACATGTAGTCCAGAAAGCAACCGCCGATGTTTCCTTGATTAGGTGTCTTATCTTCCATTGAGCTGCATCTGATGAAGATTGCTGACAGCATAATGGCTGGGAAAACATCGGACAGCTCCATAAAATGGCAGCTATGTTATGACATGTCAGCCAGGACCTGGTGGATGGTAAGTGTAGCCTGATAACATTTTTTCCACCCACCCCCAAAACCTCCCCCCTCCTTTCTTTTGAGCTCCTCCTTTATTGTTCCATGCACGTGTTATAAAGTTCGCTGCCTGCGGAAAGTTCAAGCTCAAGTTGTGGGAGCCTGGGGTGCCTCTGCACACCAGTGTGCTAGATAGGATTTCCCTGCTATTGTGGCCAGGGACATAGGCCTTCTTTTTTAAAAGAAAGACAGTGTGAGTTTTTGTTCACTTTTTTTTAAAAAAGAAAAATGCAACCGGTACCGTCTCGGCCCCAGGCTGGCCCGTGTGAAATGTATGGAGGTGGGGCAGTCAGTGGGGGGCTGGAGCCTTCTTGGCTAATTGTTCTTGTATTAGTCTTAAAACAGAGTAATGTACTCCTTTCTTCGGCTGCTCTGAATAATGATTTTGATAGTGTATTGTATCATGTTGTGTGCGGTTCCCTCATCAGTATGCGACTGTCCCCCACGCTTCGCCTTAATTTGGAATCCACCTCCCTTTCAATGAATACTGTAACTGGAGCAACCACTGATTACTATGCCACTCAGCGTAATTAAATTTAGTTAATGAGGATATGCATATTCAGTTCATTATTTTTCTTTGGTCGGGCAAATGTGTGTGGGTTTGTTGTTGCTTTTTTTTTTTTTTAATTCCCATATTTGTTCAGCTGCAAATTTGGGGAAGAGGGAAAAAAGCATGAAAATTCAGGATATTGATGAATCCTGTGATTCAACTTTAAAAATAATATTGGGAGGAGAGAAGTCATAACTTACTTTAATCAGAATGCTGGGATAAGAGGCAGTTTTGGGAAAGAAAACCTTTCACATCAAAAAAAGTGCTACATGAAAAATTTCAATCTACTGATTTCTGTTGTGTGGACAATGGTCTCTTGTACACAATAGTCGTGACATGAATGGGGAAATCGGCAGGCAACAATTCCAGTATGAATATTAAATTCATTCTTGGGTTAATTCATCTGAACTTTTCTTTTCTTTTCTTTTTCTTTCTTTCTTTCTTTCTTTCTTTCTTTCTTTCTTTCTTTCTTTCTTTCTTTCTTTCTTTTCTTTCTTCTTTCTTCTTTCTCTTTTTCTTTCTTCCTCTCTTTCCTTATGCCCCTTTCATTTATGTCTTGAGTCCTTTTGCTTGCTTGCTTGCTTTGATAATTATTATGCTTACTGCACGGCTGTTTTCTCACAATTAGTACAGTGGGAGACAATGGGCACTTTATTCTAGGTGGGGAGGGGTATGGCCAGCCCTGTGGTCAGCCCACCCCCAGTGCCCAGAGGGAAGGGAGCGCCTTCCCGAGGAGTCCTGGCTCCTGGCACTGTAGCTGGGCAAGAGGGTTTCTCACTAATGTGTTTGCGTTTCCCGAAAGGTGGACGTTGTGCTGTTGCTGCTAGGATCTTCCTGAGAGCCAGTGTGCAGAGAGGCGGCACCGCACACCGCGCTTCTCGTGCGCTTTCTCATTAACGTGCGATGTGTGAGCTGCAGGGAAACTTTTCTGCCGCTGCTACTTGTTGCTGTTTTGAGCACTGCCTCAGAAAGAAAGGCCAGTTCCTCAAGGAGAGACAGAAGGCTGCCTCCCTTCCTTTCTCTTTCTCTCAATCATTTTATTCCAAAGCGATCTCAAACTCTACAGTGGCAGATTTTCATTTGTGGTTGTATCTCCCACTAGCCTTTAGCACTGTGTGTGTCGATGGGTGCAATGAACTCTTGAAATAACTGACAGCTATTGCAAAATATTTATGTAACAGATTTGCTTGATGTGATTGTACCAAGACCTGGAAGTGATGTTTTAATAGTTACTGTGTGTCTTAACTATTATTATTCTAGGCTGTTGCCAGAAGTGTTTTAAAATCAGTATTTTTGTTAACTGAAACATTTTTTTTTTGTTGGAAAAGGTATAGGTTTTACGCTAAAATTTTTTACTTTAAAATTGGTATGCATATGGGTACAGTGAGATAATCACTGTAAATAGTTTACTGTTAAACTCCATCATTCTAGTTTTGCACAGAGAGGTCATAGCTTCCGAAGAGAAGTGTGTTGTGAACATTACTGTTAAGGATTTGTGTAAGGTGATTGTTTATAGGTTAAAATTATGTTATTTTATTGCCTGAGAGGATGCAGAATATGTACAGGGACAGGTTTAGAGGTAAAATGTGAAGTACAAAGTTTTAGATAAATTATTTTTATATTTAGTCTTTATTAGGTTACATGAATGATATGTTAGTTTCTTATTAAGGACAATTTAGTTGTAATACATTTTGTTAATTTAGGGAAAATGTCTGAGAGATTGATATTTAATGTGTCATTGAAAACTTGGAATGACAGATGCTTTGTGGAAAACATAATTAAACTGAATGATTGCTTATCACTAGTAATATATTGAGAGAGAGAGGGAGGTGCATGGTGGCTGCTTTGCCGATACTCCCCTATTTTGGATTGAAGGAACAGTTTTGAAAGGTGTTTTAAGGCTCTTACAAACTAGTTTATTGTGACTCTTCTCTCACCATGACACTGCTTCTTTTATTTTTACAGTTACTCTGGGGTTTTTGTGTAAGAAAGGATACCGTATCCTTATTTGGTTTAATCAAATGAAATTTTAGTAACCAAATCCTGAATTCCAAAGCTGCAGTGTTAAAGGATCCGGCAATTGCTTCCTGACTTATTGTCTGTTTCATTTAGATTCTCTTATTGTGTGACAATGATCATAAATTCTACTTGACAGGGAAAAAACCCAAACAAGACGTGGTTGTCCAATTCTACATCTGTTTTCCTTCCTAGATAGGCATGTTTTAGTAAAACAGAGGGAGGAAAACCATTTTATTGAGACAGCTAAAAATAAACAAGTACAAGAAGAGTAAACTCTTTTGTGTATGTGTGTGTGTGTTAAATATCATCTACATACATGCAGTTTTTAAAATGATGCATATGTTTTACTTCTTTAGATTATTTTGCATGTAACTATTTTTAGGAAAAAATCACATGAACAGTTTAAGTTACAGTCGGTTGGCTATATTTAGAGTTGTGTTAATGTTCTTTCACATTATTTAAAACACCACTTGTAAGTATTAATGATGTATCAGATAAATAGCACTGTTTCATTAACGGTTATCGATGATGCTATAGTTTCCTTTTGAACCACTGGAAAATAAAATGAAAAAAATTTTTTTGTATCCTCCACTCTATTTTTTATTGCTTTTTAAAGCTTTCCATGAGACTTACGAGAACTTCTTTGTTAGCTACTTAGAATGTCAGAGCACCCAGTGCGCATCAGACACTTTTTCTCTGAATTTCGTGAGTCTGATCCTTTGATCCCATCAGAAACAGGCCAGAACATTTGTAAATTTACCTTAAGAGTAAATTACTCATGAAGAGTAATTATTTAGATGTTAAGCCAAAAAATTAATTTAGAAAACAAGTTGCCAGTCTATGAGACTTGAAATTCTCATAGTCTTGTAAATATTAGTAAAGGCAAACGGGCATATAAACATAAAAATTGAACTAGATCTCATATTACCTAAGGCACAAAGGTGAGTCTTGATTGAGCACCAATTAATCTACTCAATTTTAATGTACTTTTTATTTTTCTTGAAAAATAAATTTACTTTTTGAAAAGTTGGAGTGTTAAAATATTGAATGGGTACCTTAGGTAATCTTATCATTTCATTTAACACAATATTAAAAAGGTGACAAATTCATCCCTTTTTTTACTGTTTAAAAAAATCAAATACTATACTTTTAAAATTTTTAATTAAATAATTTGACAACAAATTTCAATATAGGTATGAAAACATTGAACAGACTTTTTATGGCAAATATTTCTCTAAAGTATTTGAGAAGTTGAGGTGAGCTTAGGTTTATTATTAACTATTTTCAACTAAAACTTCTAAAATTAATGTTTTTTCTTACAAATGCTGCAACTAGAATATCTTATCTATATTTTACATTACTAAAAGCCAAAGGGTCTTAAACAGTCTAATATGCTAAAAACATATATAAGAAAACCATTGCCTAGAATAATGAACATGTTTAGACTTTTACAGTAATCAACTAGCCATGCAAAAATATATCTAAAACTCAAAATTCTACATTTAATTGCAAATTTTATTTCCAACAGAAGTTTAATTGAAGGTAGACATGTAATTGGAACTGATAGACCACATGCAGATAATAACACATCAACTAGTTTCCTGCGATGTCTGTACATGGCCTCTGTTTCCAGAAGTAGAAGCTGTAAAATTTGTTTCATTCAACAAATATTTATCAAGAACTCACTACATTCCATGCAGCGTTCCAGGTACAGGGACAACCCAGGCTCTCTCTCCAGTTCTGGAATCACACCCGGCTCCCAGCATTGGAGGCAGGGAATACTCATACTAATGAAGGTTTCTGAGAGATTTCTTTTTTCTCTATAATAACGGTAAATACGTAGATTCTACATTTGTAGATTTGTCGCTCATGGTCTAAGGTAGTTAATGTACCTTTCCAATATTCTTAGCCTCATACGTGAATGTTAGCCTTACCATTACTTAAGACATTTCCTGTACAATGAACGATGTGGATAAAACTAATAATGTTTTAAATATCTGTCCTTGTGTAATAAAACAACAGTAGTGATGATGATGTCTGAGTGAAAAAAATTACTTCAACATTTGTAAATAATGTTAACACTTTGTTTAATGTTTCAAGTTTTCTGATAGATTGCACTTTTTAAAATTACACATCTTCCATGCCTATGTTCTTTAGTGATGCGTTTTCATTTGTAATACCATTTTAGCATATTTAAATAAAAATGAGCAGTATGGAAAATATGGTTAAGTACATTAATGTCCTTCCAAGATACCTTCTGACCTGTGAATGATTCTTATTTAATTTTCCACGATTTATTTTCACTTACATGCTTGCAAAACAAATGCAACGCATACACTTTGGATAAGTCAATATCCTTTGGATTTTGTCTCAATAGTGATTAGATGGTTGTCAATTTAATCACAGAGTAAGGAAACACAAGTGCCCCCATCTAGCCTCTCTTCCAGTTTTTTTTTTGGACACAAAGGGCCATGTTCTCAAGGAGTGTTATCTCTGCGATCAATGGGAAAGCCGGTGTTGAGTTTCCAGTGTCGAGACTAGTCAACACAGAGACATGGGATCACACGTCATGGAACCCACAGGGTATTCTGGCACATAGCTGAATGATGTCAATTACCGCCTTTAGGAATTTTTTAATTCCTCGAGATTATTTTGTGACATTTTGTGTATGATGATTCATAATACATTTTTTGAGGGGTTGATAAAATGAGCTTGATTATAGGAAAATATGCCAGGCTATTGAAAGGGAATTACTTTCTTCTGTTGCATTTTAATGTGTAAAATAGATAGGGCAATGCACCTTCAGTTCAAAAATTCTTTTCAGAAGCAGTTCTGTTAAGGAATATATGCAGCTATAATATATATTTCATTAACTTTTTATACATTTTAAGCTTTATTGTATTTTAAATGCCTAGCAAAGGCCTGCAAGTGTAAAAAGTACTTGATAAATGTTAGTTATGATAATTATTATTTCAACTCACACTTAGGATGCTCTATAATAGGACAGATGTAGCATATCATGTTGTGGACAGCTCTAATAACAGTTTTTATTTCTCACTTTCTAACATAAATTTTAACCAGGCACCTTTCTTAAAAATGACTTTATTCAGAAAGCAATTATTTTTTTTAACTTCTCGTCACTATGTTCATTTTCTGAGGTTATAACATAATGGATATGTTTATGAGCACAGGGCTGAATCCTGGGAAATGTAGATTTGGTGACCTCTGGCAAATGAATTTGCTCCTCTCGCGGCTGCTGGAGCCAGCTGTAGAGTGCAGATAATCGCACTCATTACTTGTCGCTCCAACCTGTCGTGAGGATGAATGAGATGGAGTCGGTGAGGCACCTGGTGAATGCAGTGTAAATACCAAGTTCAGGACACATACCCAAGGGGTCTAAAACAAGCTGTGACTACTTCTACAGGTTTGGACCTGAACACTTAGTAGGTACTCCAAACACACACAGGATGGGTTAAGTGAATGTAACTAGCATTTTCTAGGGGTCTTTCATAATCATATCGACTTTATGAATTGATACATTGTTTTATGAGAACTGTATACATTAAATGAGTCCTAAAGATTCGGTATTTTCCATTTCAAATTGTAGCAGATTTTTTTTTTAAAGCCAAGCCTCCTGAAGTATCTCCTTGTGCTTAGTGAGATTCAATGGCTAATGTTACACGTTAGCTGAGTTTTAAACATTAAATACGATGATTATGAGAGTAAAAGAAATCAATGATTATGAGGTCCTATTTGCCAGGTGTTTGCCAGGTACTTTATGAGGTAATCTGTATCAGTAAAACAGGAATTACCAGCCTCACTTTACAGATGAGGACACTGGATTCAGCTAAAGTAACTTGATGAAGTGGACTCCACTACTAGAAGGGGAAGGGGATGTAAGAACCCTGAAATCTGCAAAGTCCAAAGGTTGTCTGCTCCTCCCCTAGGACCCAGCGATAGACTCACTCAATGACCTGGGTTATGACATGATTTGTGATCACGGTCAGGTGTTTTGCCATGGCCTGCTTTGCACCTGCCTTCCCCCTCCAGCATCTAGCCCGACCTTTTTGGGAGGCCCAGCCCTCCCTATGTGTTCAATGGGCTGATTTGCTCACCCTCGAGCTCTGTCTGAGAATGGTACAGCTCTGGGATTGGAGGTGGCTGGGTTCTTTGGAAATGTGATTCCATGCATCTTTCCTCGAGACAATTAGACTCGCTATGGTCATAAGCCATCTGGGGGAAATTTTTTGGAAAGAAATTGGCAAGCAAAGCGTTTCCATTTTCAGGTTTTGATGATATCTGTTTACCTCATGGGGCTTTTGTGAGGCTCCAATGAGATAATACATAATAAATGACTTGAAAACTGTAAAATGCAAAATGAATTGAAGGTACACACATTATTATCTGCTGGTGTTAAACATGGGTGGGTGAAGGAAGGCTTCCCAGAATTTTGCCAGTATTTTGGAGCATGAGATAATGGTAAATTTCCACCAGGCACAGAGAAAAATGCTGGCTGTCTCAAATGTTACATGATGCTCTTTGCAAATTCCCCTGCTAAACTCGGAGGGATTAATCCTTCAGGTAATAGTGTGCTACTATTTCCCCAACATCCCATGCAATTGCAGTGATAATAGTACCCCCCTCCGCCTTTACACTTAATGGGAAGGCATGAAATAAGGAAAATTTCCAAAATGCTGCTTTATCATCTTGCAGTTTGCCTCTTTGAGTTTTCACTGATGTAAGTTTGCTCTTTCACTTGTCCCTCAGAAGACTCAAATGATAGTAATTTTTTGATGAAGTTGTTATTTTAACTCACACTTAGCACGTATTATAATGAGAAAGGTTTAGCTTCTCACATTAATATAGTGGACAGCAGATTATACTTGAGTAGGATTTTTTCCTCTTATTTTCAGAATTGCTAGAAGGAACAATGTCATTAGCAAGTATCTGAATTAAAGCACCCTAGCACAGGTGGTATATTTTTGTGTTGTATACAGGCTGTATAAATGTTCCAGTACAGACGAACCGACCTTACTTATTATATGACATTTATTATGTATGGATATAAGATTTGTCTTGTGTTATTTAGTTGCTCAGGTGTGCAACCGAAATTATAAGCTTCAAGAGAATGGGGACCAGGTCTTGTTCACCAAGTTAGACAGTATTTTGCACATAAAAGACCCTTAATGAATAGCTGTTAAATTGCATCTAGGCTGTTGCTACCCCTTTTTACTGATGAGGACAGAGATTTCAATGGGTGCTCAAGTCCTGAGTGGATCAATGGTGACAGGACCCTGATTTGTGGCCCAGGTTACATGTCACCACGTTGCCCTTTCCAAGGTCAAACCTAAGTGAGTTGGAAGCACGTAGGAATCAGGGTGAAATTAGCAGCAAGTTTTAAAGCTGAGGCTGAGAGTGGGATGGAGACCCCGAGGCAAAAGCAGCAAAGTGGTATTTCCCTTCAAGTAAACAGGTTCATGATCATTGCCACGGGGCAAGGCAGCAGACAAACGGACCGTCTGCATCGGTAACCATCGGCTCCTCCTTCCTTGACCCCACCTGGAGTGCGGTGACTGTGTTTTTATGGTGCCTGTATTCCGGGGTCTGATAAGTTAGGACGTCTGGGAAAGGCTAATGCATCTTGGGGGATAAATGTCCAAAGCAAGGTGAGGTTTTGAAGTAAGTGAGGTTTTGGTTTAATTTATTTTTGACAAAATAAGTTTCAAGTAAGAGATTATTTCTCCTCAAGGTTTCGATTCTTTTTCCACGTGTGTCACTTTCACTGCGATGGCGGGGAAGAGCTGGGTGCAGACCGGCATTTGCACCTTCAGTGTTCGGGGCGGGTCTCGGGCTGAGAACACCGAAAGCCCGAAATGAAGTGGGCGAAATACGGAGAAACGTGGGTCTTTGGAAAAGTGAACAAGGAGGTACTCAAGCTCTTGTTAGGAAGTCTTTGCTTCTAAATGCTTTTGAGAGGGATGTAAAATGAAAAAAAAAATCATCTGTTTGGACTGGGTCCTGTTTCGAGCGGTATTAGGTCGGTGTCAGAATGAAAACCGAGACCGCGGCTGCGGGGCCAGCGCGGGATGCCCCGGTGCCCCGGACTCCGCAGCCCGGCCTTGCCCGCCCCTCCCTCCAGTCCCTTCCCCGGGGACGGTCTCGCGTCCCCGCCGGACACGAGAGCCCCCTTCGCTGGCTCCTGCCCGTCCCTAAGATGCGCTTCCACCTCGAGCAGAAAGTGGTGACCTTTACTTCGCAGCTCCCACGCCGCCTTTCAGACGTTTAACGTGAAGGGATAGCAGAGAGACAGGCGACAAAAAAATCGATTGTGGGTCATTACCTTTGCTTCTGGAAACTCCAGTCACTGCTACAGCCAGAGTTGCTCTCCCTCCCAGGCAGAGCCCTGGCTGGAAGGTGTCTACAGCTGCTCTTGCCGGATTTCAGGGTCAATGCTGGGGCTGGCAGCTCACCTGCTGGGCCTTACGCAGAGGGAACTGAGCTTACATTTCTCCAGTTTGGGCAGATACAGGTGGGGGATTTGAGACTAAAAACCATATCATATACACTGTAGCATTCCTTGCAGAGGACAATCAGCACTGATTTCTCTAGAATCACAGGTAGTTTGCTGTGCTTGATAGCCCTGAACGACCCCACACAAGCTTCTCTGTAACATTTCCTCAGATGTGCGCTTTGGTGGAACTGGAGAATACAGCATGTCCTTGAATAATGTCGTTTTCTTCAACGTGGTTTCGTTATGATGTTGATGAGGGAAAAAAATCGATTCCCTCCCGAGGCTACTGTCTGTGTGCAGTCGGCACGTTCTCTCCACGTCCGCGTGGGTTTTCTCCGGGTACTTGGGTTTCCTCCCAAAGATGTGCACGTGAGTGGACCGGCGAGTCTAACTGTCCCAGTCTGCGGGGTGCGGGTGTGACGCACCCTGGGGAGGAGCGGGGTCCTGTCCAGGGTGCGCTGCCGCCTGGTGCCCTGAGCTGCTGGGACAGCCTCTGACCTCCTGTGACCCTGAACTAGAGTCGTGGGGTTGGAAAAATGATCTTACTTGTTCTTTTATTCATCTTTCTTAAATGTATGTACCGCTCACATTTATTTCAATGTCGAATAGTAGAAGTGTGTTGGGTCTTTATTTAGAAGTTTGGTGATGAAACATACCCCAGGAACTGAACTCTTGTTTATCTCAGTTAGCCTCTGGTGGAATTGGCTCCATTATTCCTCATTGCACTCATGCCACAGTTTCTAAGCCCCTCCGGAGGCTGTTAAGTGAGGACCTACCGTATATAGTACGCAGTACAATGATGACCAAGACTTTTGAAGACACAGCAATGCTTTTTTATCCATAAGTAGAAGGAATAACACTAAATTGCCATTTTATTTTTCCAATAAGATATTAATTATCTTAGGTGAGTCTATTCATTTTTCTGGCACCAAAGATGTTTTTAAATGGTACCCCATATAATACAAACCACATGTTAATGTAGCATGAATGTTCAATCAATTAGTTTACACGCGCAAATGCTGGAATATTGATGACACATGTTAGCCTTTAGTGGGAAAACAGCCAACAGAGCTAATTTGATGCATTGATCCTTGGGACATGCATGCAGATGTGAACCTTTGACTTCATCACAAGTGATTTGGCTGACAAACAGTAGCTTGTAATTATTTTTGCGCCATCATAAATTAATTAACAAATCAATCAATCAGTTCAGACCCAGCAGCCCAGCCACATTCGTTGGTTTGGGATGTTTCTCTTCAGTTTATCTCCCTCACATGTGCTTTTCTTATCAGATGCCTTGAAAACATTTGCTTGTGACAGATTGGCTTTTTCCTAAGCTCCATTAGGGAATTCCAAACAATAGCCCGGGTATAAGGAAATACTGCTGATGAATTGATTAATATTCTTGTAATTCTTGGCCAAAGGACCGTCAGTGGGTAAAGCAAATAATGGTGGAGCATTTAAAAGTTTTTGGCCAAAGCCATCTCCTCAGACAAGGAATGGGAAAATAGCATCCCAATCTCTCAGCCAACAGGCAGCCTTTAGGGATTGCTAAGGTAACAGTTCTCAACATTTTTCAAAAATATGCTTCTTAGCTTATGTTTCCACTCCTATCCTATATTTTGAAAAATTTCATTAACTAAACAAGTTGTGTTTAATGATCTGTGAGTCACTGCATTTTTCAGACACAACTGTCTAATAAGTACTCCTGTGTGCTAGGTTCTCTGCTAGGGACTTTGTATGTAGTGTCTTATTTAATTCTTGCAATGATATTGAAAAGTAGAATATAGAAACATTGTATTCTCACTAATCTGTATTGATACTGTTTATAGAGAACTGAAGAGCAGCTAAAATTAAAATAGAAGAGAACATAGGATATAAAAATAGCCTTTGGAGGGTGTTTTAGATTATATTACGAGTCAGAATTGCATCATGGTTAACAATCTGGGCTTCAAAGGCCAGACAACCTGGGTTCATATCACCAATATTCTATTGACCAGCTAGATAAACTTAGACAAGTGACAACTTCTCTGTGCCTCAGTTTCCTCCACTTGTATATATGGGGAGAGTAGCAGGATCTGCTTTATGAAGAATAAATGAGTTATATATAAAAAGTACTCTGCCCAGTATATAGCAAGTCCTCATGTTGATATTAACTATTAATAGCAAATGAAATATAATTACTATGCTTTACAATAAAATGTTTAACAATAAATAAGGTCTACAAATAAGGAAAAAACAAACACAAAAATGTTAAACAACTCCTCCCTGCCTCTTCCCCTCCCCCTCAAAAAACTCCCAGAAACTGCATGTTAGGGAAATAATTCTTAGCAGTCAAGTCAGTGACGGGAGGGCCACCGAAGCCAACTGAGCTCCAGAAAGCCTTCACTTATTCGCTCTGACGAAGCAGTTTCTCCCAGATTCTGAGCTCCTGTCCATTGTCATCTATGCACTACGATTGTCATTTATTCCATTTTCTCTCTCTGAACTCAATGGCAAATTTCCGGGGAACACATCAGACCTTGCTTAGCCTTCCCTTTCCTATCTCGATTTCTCCTCCCCACCTCCACTCCAGTGCTGCTGTTCAGCAGTGGTTCTGTAAGACTTGTGGAACGAGATTGCCTTAAATTCCAGCATCTCAGCCCATCATTAGTGCATTGCATGCACAATTTATAAATCTGTAATGGTAATATATTGAGTAATAAATAAATAAATGTGTGTGTGTGTGTGTATATAATAAACAAAGTCGGGCCTGCTTTTCATTGATGTACCCCAAACACACACACAATTTACCAGTTGTGCTCCCAAAGTTCACATAGTCATTGGAAATTTTATAACATGTGCAGGTGGCCCTCAAAGATGACTTCAGAGATGACTTCAACCACAGTTACCAGGTGCGATAATGGGTCCAGGCAACCAGGGACAGGAACATGGTACCTTTCCACTGCAGGGTAGGGGCCCTTTCTCCTTTCAACAGCCCCTTTCTCAGGAAAGAGAAGGACTTCCTCATCTCCCACAGAGTGAGAGTGGACCCCACTGCTTTTGTCCAGGAAGCAGGGGTTGAGGGGTGGCGAGAATCAGCAATATGGCCCGAGGTCCTTGGAGACAGCAAAGAGGGCAGAAGAGGGGCAGTGGGTGGCATTTACTCCTCCCTCCTCCCCATCTCCTTTCCCTTTCGGTTTCCTAGCATTGGCAAGGAAGACAGGAAGTAGTTCTGCAACTTTCCTTCAACTGTGACTTGGTTTCCCCTTCTCTCCATCTTTCTCTCTCTTGGATTTCTTCTCATCACTCTCTTAAGCCCAGAAACCACAGGACATAGTGTGGTGGTTGAGGGTTAGGGTTGAAGTAGACCTCAACAGACACTTTCGTCCTTTTCCCCTTTCTCCTTCTAGTCTACTCCTTCCATTCCACCAGTTCATCCATCCCTGATCCCACCACTGTACGCTAGAGCATGGTGAGAGCTGGGGAATCTAGACTATAGATTGAATAATGGCTGGTGTTGCTCGCTAAGACTCTTACCAGCCATGGGCCTCTCAGTGGGTAGGGAAAGATCATAGAAGTGGAGGCAGGCAGAGAGGTTCCGTTTTCAAGGCAGCTGTGCTCAGCCAGCTAGAGCAAGCCAAGAGCTATATGTCCATAAACATAAGCACCTTGCCCCAAAACACAAGGCCATGGGTGGATGGGTCCTTAGCCTTTATACAAAACATAAATGTCTTTGTTGGTGATCCTGTTGCTATGTCTTATTTAGATCATTCATCTTTACAATGTTTTATATAGACCCAAACCTTTTCCTTCCTATTAGCACTGCACTTGCAAATGCATAAATCTACTCGTTCCGTCAACAAATTTTTATAGAGCATTTATAAAACAGTGCTGCATATGAACAAGGCAGACCTCATTTCCTTCCTCGTGGGGCTTACTCTAGTGAAGGGTACAATGCAACAAGCCCTTTGTTGGTGAGTTTTTGGCTGTTGTGAAACTTCACAGGAGAGGTACCACATTTATCTTGGAGATGGTGTACTTTCTCCAGATTCAAACAAGAGGGGAGAATATTAATTTCTGCAGAGAGGTCAGTAAGTGCAAAGGCCCAGCAGCAAGAGAGAACATAGAAAAAGGTGTCATGCTGTAAGTGAGGGCACTTACATTGAACAGAAAAATCCACAGTAAAACCCTGCGTTTTGCTGATTGATGTAAAGAATAAATGTGCAGGAACAAGGCCATGGGCTTTTAAAACATCCCAGCCTACACACCACCAATACCTCCACCAGCACCAGCGCCCTGCCACACTCCACATGTCCACTGCAGGACAAGGATTTCATTATAGTGAAACTTCACAGACAGAGATCAAATAACACAGGACAAGGGTCTAAGCTCAGATGGCTGCCGCTCTGCAAGTTTCTGGTTTAGCCAGCCTATTAGACTGCAGCCAGATGTACCGTGTTACCTACATAATCCTTATCAGCAGCATTCCATCTGTGTCACCCAAGTAGCAGGAATTAGGCAGGCACCCTTTTGGCAAGTGGCCCAAAGAGTAGAGAACGCAGGTACGCCTGGGAGGCATGTAACCCACCGCCCTCCAGGTCCGGAGAGAAGAAAAACACATTGAGTTTCTGCTCCAGATACTCACTTGAGTTGCTCCCACATTCCAGAGAAAGGTGGGTGGGGGGAAATTTGGAGGTTAGCTGTGGGGCCTCCGAGTGATGATTACTTTGTAATGGAACAAATTAAATTATGTGAAATTTTAGATGCTTTTCCCCTGCCCTAGTGGCTCCCAATCTATTTAGGGGTAGTCAGGAAAAGGGGACCTTCACAACAGCTGCTTAGCTGCTTGAGCTCAGAGAGGAAAACCATAATTTGTCTGTAATCCCTAATGCCAACAGTTGTTCATTAAGAAACAAAACTAATGTAATCTTGATTATTTGCTCAGATTTCTACTCTATCATGTTTTGTACATCTGGCAGGCTAATGTAATTTTCCTCAGAAACCCAAAGCAATCTGGTGCTCAGACAACACCATGCAGATTTAGGTAAATTCCAGGCTCAGATTAGCATAATACTAACTAATCACGAATATCATTTGCATTCATTAGAGTGTTAGGGAAAAAATTGTTTCTAAATGGCAGAAAATTGAAAGAAAGATTAAGGGTAAGAGCTTGAAAATCCTGTTTGGCTTGATGCAACTATATTACAGATGATTTTTCTCTTACAAGGCCTAATATTTAATGTGCAAGTATTAATTAGAGTATTGGAAAAAGATTGAATCTAATTAGAAGAAAACTAAGAGAGATTAAGGACCAGGCCTGTGGACTTGTTTTTGCTTGATTCAAGTGCAGAACAGATAATTTCCCGTGCAATGCCAGGGAGATTCAATGTGTAAAAGATAGGGTGATTAATTTTTTTAGAATGAGCCAAGCCTTTTTTTTTTTTTTTAAGATGAGGGAGAAACACCATCTCTTTCCCTCATGGATTAAGAAGTTACTGGTCAGTGCCTTTGTTTTTATGATCAAGGAGAGAAGATAACAGAGTTAAACTTCTAAGTCTGAAATGCTCCCACAAAGCCCAAACACCAGGAAAAATCTAAAAGGCATGGTAATAGATCCCAAGTGATGTACTGATTAAAAAAATGATGAAAAGATCCCAACCCCCACCTCTTGGTGGGTAGCTGTTTTCCTTGCAATTTCCCAGGTCCAGCAATTTGGCATGAACAGAGTTGTTTACAGGCTGTGTGCTGGGGCCTGTGCCCGAGTGCGGTTGCGGCAATTGTCTGTAAATCCTGTCTCTCCACAGCTTGGTTGATGTGCGGCTAAATTCAGCACTGCCTTCCTGAGGGCTCAGAGCAGGTGCTGGCCAATGGCTTTGGCTGTTCCTTGTGACAGATGAACAAGCTGAGCCTGCTCCCCTGGTGGGGAGCCAGCTGAGCAGCCGTTAGCAGACATGACTGGATGACCAGGCTAGCCAAGCTGCTTGAGGAAGCTGGATGGGAGGTCAGGCTTTGGTCTCCAAATGCATGAGGGTCTGGGCAGCATGCTACAGGAGCTCACTACTCAAAGAGCGGTCTGGGGATCAGCAGCTTTGGTGTCATCTGGAAGCTTGTTGGAAATGCAGAATCTCAGGCCCCATCCTACACCCACTGAGACAGAATCTACATTTGCACGTGGTTCCCGGGAGAGGCATGGATTCATTACAGTTTGAGAAGAGCTGGTGTAGAAGATACCAGGTCTCAAACGTGTAGAAGCATAATAAACTTCACACTGAGAACTTATTACAACTCACATTCCTGGGGCCAAGAGGTCTATGGAAGACTCTATCTTCCATAGGGTCTTGGCACCACACTGGAGAATCCGTTGGGTAAAGGGACAAGCATGGATTCAAATCCACCCTGCCTACCACCTTAGTGGGAAATTACTTAATGGCTGTCTCAATTTCCTCATTTTTCACATGGGAAAAATAACCCCTGTTTTAGAGGTGGTTGCGAAACTTGAGTGAGCTCACATCTGCAGAAGGTTTAGCACAGTGTCCTGTCCATTTTAGACCCTGCAAAGAGATTAGCTCTGTGTCCCCTCATCTCTCTCTGCAAACTACTTCCTTGACCTGCCCCTGTCCCCAGGTCTTTTCCCTGTCCCCCCCACCCCCGTGCCCTCCTTAGCTTCAGCTGCTCATTGGCTCTTATACCTGCACTGTGCAGCTCTGTCCTCTGACTAGGTTGCCAGAATCCAGGCTTTTACTAAACCTTCCTGAAGGTATCCATCGCATAGCTTATTCTCCCTGTTCTCTTCTAAACTTGGAGATGACTCAAAGCTAATACCTACAATTGTGTGCAGGGTGTTAAACATGCCATTGTCTTCTTAGCCCAGTGAATCTCAACCATGGCTGTACCCTAGAATCATCTGAAGATCGTTTAAAAAATGCCCAAGCCCCCTCCTCCTGATTCAATGTCTGAGGTGAAACTAAACATCCAAGGTTATTTTAAAGTTCCCAGACAGTTAAAAATGAGGGCCAAGAATAAGAACTAATGCCTTTAGGAGAGGAATCAAGACCAATAGAAAGGATATTTTTAGCTGAGAAAGATCTTTCAGCATACAACAGAGTAGACCGCATCAGCCACGTCTTAAATGAAACGGGCACTCAGGGTTGACCCATGTCCCAGTCAGCTATTCCCTATCTCATTTTTAAGTTTTTTTTCATGAGAAATGCACCCCAAAATTAGCTTTAGAGACGAGGAAGCCTTCTTTGTAAGTCACTTAAAAACCCCGTGGGAAAGCCACTTCTTTCAAAACTGAACCTAGAATTATTAGGAATATTCGTTTAGTACCTAAGTAGTTCCACAGTGTCCCCCTCCTGTTTTCTTTAAACTACTTTTTTGAAAGAGAGCCGAGCAGGTGTGCAAACTGAGGAAGACGGTGGATATCTGTGTGTGTGTGTGTGTGTGAGCACATTTGTGAACGTGTGCTTGAGTGTGTGCACTCGGAAGACAAGACAGATAAGAAATTTTAGTGCAGCATCTTAGTGGAGGAATTGCAGAACTGAGTGAGAGAACAACATGGATCAGATTCCTGCGCCCCAACATCAGAGCTCTGAAAACAACCAACCATGTCAATACGATGCCTGATAATGTTCAATGAGTGTAGTTAGTTTCCTCATTTGTTTATTATAAAAGCTACATTGTCCTAACTTTTATAGGCCAAATTCTCTAGCTGTAGTACAGTGAAACTAGCAAATAATAAAAAATTATTAAAGAATGCATAACTGGCAAATAGGATTCAAATTAAAAATACATATTTCTTTTAGAAATAAAAAGGTAGCATAATACTCATTCAGCACTTACTAATTGTCCATTTTAATCAGTTTGTGTGTATTATACCATTGAATCCTGTCAAAAATCTTGAAGTATTTTCATCTTCCTTTTACACTTAAAGAAAACGAGGCACAAAGAGGGCAACAACTTTCTCGGGGCTGCACAGAGAGCAAGTGAGGGAGCTGGATTTCAGATACAACAGTCTGTCTTCAGAATTTGCATTTTTCGCCAGTGTGCTATATTTAGCATCCAAACTTATGGAATTTGGTCAAAATCATAATAAAAGAAAAACTATGGCTTTTCATTATTCTTCATGTCTATTTTTATTTACAACGAAAATCAGTGAATTGAGCCTTTACATAAGAAGATGGGGACGAAGCAACAAAATAAACCTAAGGAGAGTGGGAACATGCGTTTTCTTTTTTAAAGACAAAAATTAATGATTTATAAAAAAGAAAAATAATAGGGTGATAAATAAGGAGTAGCTCCTTTTGGGAGAAAAAAAGAAAAAAACTAAAATATGTAGAGATCCATTATGAAAAGTCAATAAACTTAATTATATAAAATATTTATAGTATATATAAATATGTTTTATAAATATATCATATAATAATACACTTATACTATATAAATATATATTTATATTATAAATATGCTATAGATATATAATTATATGTGTTATAGAAACAAATTTATATATGTAAATTAAAAAATGAATGAAAAGTTTGTGTAATAGAAAGGATAATAAAGATTCCTATACAAGATAATTAATTTTAAAATACTAAAAATTATGAAAACTGTAAAGGAGTAAAGTACAAAAATATTCAAAAGGTCTATGAATACATAGGACTAACATTCAAATAAATTTAACCAGTAGGCAATTTTTTTCCCTATATAACTGGTAAAAAATGGATGGTTCCTGGTATTGGGAGGAGAAAGAAGTACTTTCAAACATTGCTGCGGGGAGTATAAATTGGTAGGCACAACACAAACTCTTTGGAGAACAGATAGGTGATATTTATCAAAAAAAGAAAAAAAACCCACAAACCTTTAAAACTGGCACATCTTTTGACTTAGCAATTCACTGAGGAAATTATTCCAGATGGGAGACATAAATTTAGTCACACGGAACTGAAGCAGCATTGTTAAGGCTGGAATCTTCTGAAATATTAATGCTGCGGAGGAAATCCTCATTATACCCTGCCTGTAAGGGGAAAGGTTAACATTCAGTATCGCAGCAGCCTTGCTAAGAAAACACCAAAACCACAGAGAAACAAAGGCTCGAAACACACACACCAAATATTTAATCGTGGTTATTTCTCAACAATGGGATAAAGATGACTGGTTTTTTAAAATGTGATTGTTGTTTTATAGTTCTTTTCTGAATTCTGCAGTTATATACAATGAGAAAAAAGTCTTTGTCTTTTAAATGATAAGACTCAGGCATGCATTTAGAGATTCCTTCGTTCTACGGAATGAAAATGATACACAGTTTCCTTTGTAGTTATGATACACATTATATGCACAAGAGCTACAAATACGACATGTGTGGTTCTGATATTAATATCCAATTTTTTCTCCAAAACTCTGGTTTGAAATGAACAGAACTTCTGTTACAAACACACTCTCACACTGGAGTCAACGGCATCAAAGAAAAGTGTCTCTAATGTAGCTCACGTGGATTTCTGGTCTCTCATTGGACACCTTCCTGTCCGTTTCCTGTTTCCTCGAGGTTTTTGTGCACTGCATGTCTGTCTGCACGGAGATACAGGATTGCTTTCTTCCATTAGGGCTTTTATTGCTGACGGCAGATAATTCAAAGTCTTAAGCTCCAATTGATCAAATCTCAGATATAAAATCTACATTGTGAAGACACAATGTTTCTTCAAAAATGCTCTAAAAATGGCCTACACTTGCTATATTTTTTTTACCCGGAAGAGGTGTTCTCAGTGTGGGCGGGGTCCTGTGGCTTTCTATCTTCCGACGCTTCCCTCGCTATGTTTTTGCCCTGGTGCTTCAGTGCTGGGAGGGTTGTTTCTTCATCCCCTGGCCTTTTGACAACAGAATGACTTCCAGATCAGATCCAAGGAAATAAATTGCAAAAGAAGGGGAGTGAGCAGTACTGTTGATGCATTTACTCCCTATTTAGTGCCGGTTGTATGCGTTTGGAATTTGCCAAGCAGACTTTTACTGGCCCGTGACAGTGGTGTCAGTGACATTGGTAAAAATAGACTTCAGGATGTACCAGAGAAAACAGGAGGTGGGAAATAAGTTTTTGCCACTGAATTTTTGATGGAATAAAGCCTAGTTTAGCAGAGGCAAGAAAGGGTCCGATGGTATGTTCTTCATAGACAGATCACCTTAAGGAACTAATTTTTGCCACATTATCTTTGGTGGGAAAAGTGGGTGGAAGGAGATTGTCATCATTTACCTCCTGCAGAACACGTGTGGTTGGCCACCAGCAAGGGTGCCTATGCTTCCAAATTCATTAGAACACTACTGGCTGGCGTACTAAATTATCCAGAGCCCTGCCGGGTGGATCGGTTGGTTGGAGTGATGCACCAGGAGGGTTGTGGGTTTAATCCCCTGTCGGGACACACTCCTAGGTTACGGGTTTGATCCCTGGCCTGTGGGAGGCACCGATCGATGTTTCTCTCTCATGTCCATGTTTCCATCTCTCTGTCGCTCTTTCCCCTTTCCTGTTGCTCTAAAAGCAACAAACATATCCTTGGGTGAGGATTTAAAGTGAATGAATGAATGATCAGCACGTTGCCAGTTGACTCCTGTAAGAGAGAGAGACTACGGCAGAAGCTGTACGAGGCCTGTCTTGCTGATCCGTAACACCCGCAGCCCTGAGAACAGTGCCCCGCACACAGTGAGGCTCTGAGTGAATCCACCCATTTCAAGAAACGATTCCTTTGATATACTTATTTTAAGCAATATCTATTCTATTCCCTGAGGTCACCATGTCTGCGTTACTCACACCTTTGTCCTCGCTGCTCTAAATAACTGGTGTGCTAAATATCGACCCTGAGGAAATATGAAATCATCAAAGAAAGAGTTATCATATTCGGTGTCTCTCATTCAGTATCTCATTTTTTAAAACTAAAAAGCTTTAGTTTGGGGACATGGTTGAAGTAGAGGTTTTAACACTCAGTTAAGCAAATATTTTAATAAAGCTACATGCTAGACAGGACCCTTTCAGTTCCAAGTGACCCAAAGTGGCTGGAGCTAGCACAGGCCCCAGGGAGCCTTATCGGCTCACGGAGTCCGAGGAAACGTGGAGGAGCCACGGTGCGGGAGGGGAGGCACACAGCAGGCCGCACGGGGGGCAGAGGCCGAGTGCCTTCCCCCGCCCCCCTCCGCCCCCCCACCCCCGCTCTCGTTCAGGCTCCGTCCTAGCTGCTGTGTGGACTGCACCCCACTGGCGGCAGAACGACTTTCTCTGCGAGATGGGGCACGAGGCCCAGCGCCTCCTGGACTCTGTGTATGTAACACCCAAGAGAGACTCATTGTTGGCTCTAGATTTTATTTAAGCGGCTGGGAAGGATTCTGATTCGATGTGGTTGGATGTGACCCTCATCCTAGACCAATTAACAATTTCCAGAAGGATGAGGTGACATACTACAGTGAAATTTCCAGTGATATTCCCGGGGACTGAGGGGAGTTTCTGGGCAGACAGCCCCACCCGTGTCTGGTGTGCCCACCTGCCGCCCTCCGTGAGATCAGTCACTACCTCACTACCACAGGCATTGCATGCATACGTCCAGCTGTCTGGACTTCTGTGCCTAACCTGTGTCACAAAGAAAAGAATATTTTGTCACCTGCCCATTTCTTGAGTAGGCAGCTTGTGAGACGGAGCAGAGGAGCCTGGGAATCGCGTGTAGGTGGCAGGCCCTCCTTCCGAGCGTTGGTCTGCGGCGGTGGAGCGCCCTCGCGTGCTGCGAGGGTTCCTTTCTCTCTCCTCCATCCGACAGACTCAAGACCTAACACACCCATGCACATTTCCTCCTGTCAGCAACGGCCCCCCACCCACCTTTCCGGAAACCACTTCCCTCCTCCCCACGCATCTAAGCATCCTCCCTGCCTTCTCCCAAGTGACAGCAAAAGTCAATGGAAAATGTGTGTTTGACTTTGAACCTTTATGATTTCAGGGGTAGAGAGTGAGGAAAGGAAATAGGAAATGGCAAGGGTGAGGCAATTTAGAATAAACCAATCTACATATTCAAAATTTCAATAAACATGTGCTTATAGCATCTCTCTGTATTTATTTTGCTTCACAGTTTCTCTAAAAATAATCCCCTCTCACTACGTTTCATAATACATTGTCCTTATTAAGCCCTCATTTTCACCAAGTGTAGAATTATTGCCCATTTCCTTTCACGAAAGATGCAGCGCACACAACCACCGAACCTCATGCAGCAGCCCGTACCATCCCCCCATCTCCCCTTTCAAGATACAAGTTGCCCCTCTCCAAAGGTCTGAACTGATGGGCAGAGGGTCCATGCATTTCAGAGGGTGAATCTTCAACTAAAACCCCCCCCTTCGGGCAATCTCCCCCTCCCCAACCAACACAGAAAAGTGATCAGAGTAAAAATGCAAGGCTTATGTAACAGTAATATAAAGCAGGAAGTCGGCTACACTTGGTTGTAGGATGGAAAACTCACATGGTTTGGGGGTCCTTTGTAAAAATATAATCAAATGTTAATGATAGAATAAAATATTTTAAGAACAAAATTAGGTATGAACATAAATTGTGGTTTTGAATAGGAAAAGAAAGCATACCGAATTACAGACTTTTCGTTGATTCAGATCACAAACCTCACACAACCCAGAAAAATAACGTCGAGGTTTTGTCTGGCATGTTTCAATAACACTTTCTCGTCACACGCAGCTGAGTATTTTGAGTTGCCTCTTTGTATGATACCAGTTTCTAATATAGGTTTCTATGGAGATACTAGATAATCCAAGATTCTTACAGCATTGCTTTAAAAAAGCCAAAAAACATTATTTACCTTATAGAGAAGTTTCAGCTTCACCTCTTGTTTTCACTAATGATAAATCAACAACTTCCTCTGTGGTCTCTTCCTCATGTCCTATATCTTGGTGGGCATCAGGGGCCGAGCCCTTGAGGAATTTCAGCCCTTGGACCCCCAGGCTGTGCCCCAAGCACTGCCCCTGACCTTGCTGCTCCCACTGCCTCTCCCCCAACCACACCTTTCTGCCCACCGAGTCCTAGAGGTGGTGTAAAGGGACTTGCCAGGAGAGAACAGACTAGCTAATTCTGCTGATCCTTTCTGGGGACAAATACAGAGTCCAGGTTGTTGAAGAGGCACATCAGGGGCAGGTGGTCATGGGGCCTGGTGGTGCAGTACCTGAGGTTTGTGTTGGTAGTTCACCTGCCCCAACAGCAGCTCCTGGCCCCGGTGTCTGGTGGTGACCCTCCGCAGGGCCGGACTCTGCTTCCAGTTACTGTGTCCACACCACGTCCTTGGAAAAGGCCCCAGCAAAGTGAAATGCTGCAGAATCAAGCTTCACGTGCTTCCCATTTGGGAAAGGGTATGGACTGTCTACCAGTATTTATGATGAAGTAGAGGAAAAAGGAGGAGAGTTAACATTCACTAATTGCCGTTGTGTGAAAGATACATAGGCAGCATCCATACACATTTTATAAGGAACGGATCTCTTGACTGAGTGGAATTCAGTGGGGCTCGAGCAGAGAGTTTTTGCACCACTCTCTTGCCAACTCCCTCTGTTAGACTTCCTGGCCCTGGAGGGTATTTTGGGCAAATGCTTTAGCTTCTCAGGCCACTTTCAGGCATCAATAAACATTGTCTTTTCCAGGAAACTTATCTGTGATTTTGAAGTCCCCAAAGCTCTAAAAATGAAAAGTTTTTTGAAGTTTGCTACAAAGTCATTTGGTGAGGAAAAAAAAGAACCTGACATAAACTGGTGTGAGGGTATGTATTCTCATCACAGCCACCTCGTGTGGATAACGATATATTTGCTACAGCCGTATTACCCTGTGGGACTGTGGGGAGCTGTCCTACACCCACTGATCACAGGACATGCCCTTTCTAAAAATCATAAATGAATTCTGAAATCCGTCTGGCCCCATGGGTCAGGTGTTAAGAGACCTGTATTTGAATTGTCAGTGTGTTTCAATATCAAAACATCAATGTCTCATCCAATCCAAAGTTTCTTTTCCTGGGCCACCTGGGACTGATTCCTGAATCCTGCAGAGCAGTGATGAGAAAGAGGTGCGGGGGGAGGTCCTGTTATTTCGTAATTACTCCTCTGTCTTGTTTTCCCTCTCCTCTTTGGCTCCCTCAGCGGCCTCTGCCTCCTGCAGGGCAGGAAGTGAGGAAGGCGAAGGGCAATAAAGTCCCTGTCGCTATTGTAATCTAGGCTTGTTGTCCTCTGTGGCTCCTCCCTCTACGGTTCTCCAAGGACAGTGGGAAGCACCCTAGTGCACCCCTGCAGTGGGCAGTGGGGCGCGAGGTCCCAGGGGATTTGGGGAAAATCCCGTTTAGCTGGTTCTAAGTCTCTGCTTAGGATGAGGGAGTCCTTACTCTCTTCTTTGTTCATGTCTTTAGAGCTTCAACAAAAACGAAGACATACCCCATTTTACATTGTTACACATCCATTATCTCATTTTGAATGCTCCCGGTTAATCTGTGAAGTAGGTATAGCCAGTTTTACAGATGAACAGACCAGGGCAACACACGAAGCATCTCCTCTTGCTGGCAAGTAAGGTGATTTCAAGTGAAAGAAAATTAAAACGCCAAGATTAGGGAGCACAGGCCCAAAGGTGGCTGTTAAGAAAATCTGTATGTCAAGGAACACAAAAAGGTGAGTTTGGAGGAATCTGAGCCTTTTCAACTTCTGAGCAGCTGCAAATAACACAGCTTCTTTGAAAGGCAGGGTGGGTATTTGTCTCTAGAGGGTACATTCATGGGAGCAGAAAGGGCATGCAGCTTCTGAAGAACCACATCTACACCAGAGGAAAAGGGACATGATGAACAGAACTGCACCGCTATGTTTTCTGGAACTTTCTGTTCCCACTCACCACTCATCAAAACCCAGAAAAATCTGTAGTCTTTAAAAGTCAGAAGTGGGTTTGCGATCCACCGGGACGAGTTTAGAAGCTCCATTGTGCTCGGAGTGGGTCTAAATTTGGAAATAAACTCAATCCCACAGATTCATTATACAGTTGGCACGATGAGGAGAGGAACTGAAAACTTTCCTTGTCTGAATTTCTCACTTCTTTTGAGAAGGAGACTTAACGGTAGAGGCTGACATTTCAAAGACATAGCTTAGCTGAGTTTAGAAACCAGGGAGTAGGCGGTTTTCAGAAGGCACCTGTAAACACCATGCAGATTAGCTGTGGGAAATGCGTGAGAGTCCCGACATGGCATGAAGAGAAACAAAGAAGGATATTCTCCTCCCACCAAGAGGAGAAAAATGTAGGACTCTAGGGCGGCAAGGAATGTTTCATTCACTCAACCATTCATTCAAGAAATAGTTATCAAGTTGGGGTGGTTTTTGTTGTTGTTATTGTGGGGTTTTTTTTTTTGTTGTTGCTTTTTTTTGCTGGGGCTGAGTACTGGGATACAGAAAAAAATGTTACACAAGAAAATAGGTCTATAATTATAGAGTGAGCTAAGTGTTCTAATGGATAGCATGACTTCTGATAAAAAGGTGTAGTAATGGGAACTGATCCAGACCACGGAACCAGGAGGTTTGCCTGAGGAACGGGTTCTTGATGTGAACTCTGTGTGAATGATAATGATGGCTAATGTTACTTGAGCCAGCCGTGTTCTAATTGCTTTTTGTATATAAATTCATGCAAGCCTCGAAGTACTGTGAGGTACGTTCTTGCCTCTCTCTGGAATGTTCTCAACTGTTTGTCCACTGAATGCCTTAGAGAAGCCAGAATCCTCACTGACCTGCTGACTCACTGTGTGACCTTAGGCAAGTTACTTAACCTCTCTTTGCCTCTGTTTTCTTGTCTGTTATACTGAGATCTGATAGTACCCATATTTGCTGCAGGAATTTAAAACAGACCCCTGTGACTGGGGAACCAGTGTTGTGGAATACAGCTGGAGAGGCAGGCAGGGTGAAGATCTTGAATTTAGCGCTAATTGACTGTCTACTATGTGACCGGCTCTGCTCTGGGAGCTCAACATGTTATCTCAGTTGAATTGCTTCTCTTCAAGGAAATGCTCATTAACCAAATTAGTGGATGAGTAAAGAGCAATTATGCTCTTTTTAAGGCTGATGGGATACATTGCCTAAGGCTAGGATTCTTCTTCAAAAAGGAACTGTGCCACCTGAATAGCTCTGATTGTTAATTAGCCTCTTTTCTCAGCCAGTTCCAAGGGCATAGCCTCCTGGTTTGGAGCAGGAGTACTGTATGCAGTTAGTTGGAAGACAGGAGCTTCCCACTCAAAACATTGGGGCTCAGATGCCATTCCTTCCATGTTTCAGGATGCGTGAACTTAGGCAAGTCTTCCGTGAGCCTCATTTTCACATCTGAAAAGTACATGAATCAAAGCTGCCTCTCCCAGTTGCTACAGAGAGAGATCAGGTGAGATAATGTACATGAAAACCATTTTTACAATCCCTAAAGCACCATAAAATGTTACTGATCAATTGATTACCCATTGAAAGTTGACTTCTTCCGGCCTGCCTGTGCCAGTAATTGTGTTGGGCCCAAGCTGAATGCCTCATTCAAGTCAGGGATTCAGGAGCAGAGGGGCGCAATGGTCTTTGACACCCTTCCCAATTCTCATTTCCAAAGCTCTTTTTCTCCTTGGGCCGGGTCCCCTCCTTCCACCACCACCATCCTGGTCCTCATCCCCAAGGCTTGCTGCCAGCTTTCAGAACTTGTACTTACATAGGTGTGGCTAAATAAGGCTTTACTATCAGTACTATCAGTGTCATGTAGATGGCCATCTAGAAGAAAATAAATCTCTACTAGCATCAATGATGGTTTTGAAATCCTCCATATTGACACTCCAGATCTCTCTTTGTCTCTGTCTCTTCCCTCTCCTCTCCTCCACTCTCCCCTCCCCTTCTCTCCCCACCCCTCCCCTTTCTCTCTCTCTTTCTCTCACACACACAGGCAGACACACACAACACACAGAGATACGCAGACACACACATTCACCAGTCGCACAGTTGCCACTGACTACGACACGTGGCCTCCAACTGTAAACACCTAAAGGCAGGAACCCCACCTTACTGGTTGATTTGCCAGTGCTCAGCTCAGAGCCTGGCAGGTTATAGGTGCCCAGTTAATGTTTGCTGAAGAAATGAAGAAATGAATGAATAAATGAATGAATGAATGAATGAAATGATCAGCATGATCATGAGTGTTCCAATGTTGTCCATGGTTGCAGACAATTCCTAGGCAAGCTGCTGTAGGTGGTATTTTCCAGTATCTCTCCTCCTACCAAAAACCCTGTCACACTGTCTCTGATTTGGAAGCACCAGACACCCTGAGTTCCCTCTGACATCCATTCCCTACTCCTCCTTCCATCTTTAGTCTTCATCCTGGGCTGGCCTGAGCCATTTCTCACTATTCTCACTTAAGGGAATATCCTTCAGGTGCTGCGTCCATCTCGTTGTAAAGGGAGCTTACCCACTTCTCTTTCAGCTGGGATTTTGTGTTCTGCTGGTCTTTGTCCTCCCGGTCCCCTGAGCTGCCCGGCAGGAAGTTGGAGTTGCTCAGGGCAGGCAGTTTCGTTCCTTTCCAGAGCCTTTTGTTAGTTAGCAAGCTTTTCTGATCAGGCTCACATTGGCTCAAACCAAATGTGAGGTCCACAGCAGACCCTTTGTCTGCTTTGCAGTCATAATTCAAGTCTCGGAGAACTGAGACATCTGGAAAGACATCCACAGCTCCTCCTGACTTTCTGGGGGAAGCATCAGGATGGAAAAAGCACAAACTTGGAGGCAAAAAAAGATCTGGATTTAATCTCAGCCCTGCCACTTTGGGGGCAAGGAAATTTTCTTTACTGAGCCATAGTTTGTTCACTCATGAAATGAATACAATAGCTCTTTTATTTGTCTAGTACTCTTTTAGTTACAAATGACATAAACAAACTGGATTCAGGGGAGGGAAAATGGGAAATCCATGGCAGTCTGTTTCGTTTCAGGCAAGGTGAGAACCAGGAGCTCAAATAATCTTCCCAAGTTCTGTTACTTTCTCTCTGAGTTCTATTATTCTGTGTATGTTATTTTATCTTGAGGATGCCTGTCTACAGGTGGCTGGAGAAATGTACCTTATTCAGTCGAGAGAGAGGGAGAGATTGATTGAGTTTCATGCTTCTCCAGCAGGCATAGCTCACAGAAGAAATCTGCTTAGTCCAGCCTGGACCAAATAACTGCCTCTGTGTCCAAGAGCTTGACTTGGTGATTGACAGCTCACCAGGGCTAAAGGCACATGTGAGGGATGGTGACTCCATGGGAGAAATGCGGGAAGATGAATTCAAATGAGTTTCTTATGAGGCATAAAGAAAGTGCCTCATATGTTGTAAGATGGCATTTGAAAAGTTGCTAAAACCATGTCAGACACAGAGTGGAGTTCAACAGACTTTAGCTTTTTTTCTCCGGTTTCCCATGTCCTCTCTTTGAGATGAGAGGTACTCAGTGACAGAGCCCCAAGTCTGTATCATGAGGGAGTAATTCTCTAGGACACAGCGTCCCAGAAATGGGTGAATGCCATGTAGACAGAGCCACCAGGCCGGCAATAGCCACAAGAACTTGAACCTCATGACACCTTAGGCGTGTGTGCCCATTGGCACCTGTCCCAGGGTCAGCTTGAGGGGGTCCCCCAAAATTTAGCTTGGTGACACCGATAGAACATAGCATAAAAAATCCCAAGTAAAGTAACATTTGGCAAGGTTGCTTTCTACTAACAAGATAAAAAACAGAAATCTAGATATGTAGCATATAACTTAAGCTTCATTTCCTGAAGGATTTTTCTACAAAATTTGGCATTCATTCAAGTAATGCAGACTGGGCAAAATGAACCCATAGGCAGATTCTCACAACTTTGTGGGCACGTCGTGACTTACAGATGTGTTATGTTTACTTCTGAGTGTGTGCCACAATGTGCAGCCTGCTCTTGGGAAAACTGCAATCAACTAAGCTTTGTTGACCTGCTGACTACCTCCATTTGTAGAAAAGGAAATACATAGGGCTCATTTTAGGTATGTCACAAGCTAAGCAGGTAATGTTGATCATTTTGTGTTCATAGGAAAAGAAAAAACAAAGTAAAATACAATGGTCGATATTTTTTTCCTGTGATGTCTAATAAGCTCCCCGCTAACAAGTATTGGCCGAAGTAAGAGGACAGTTCTTGGGGAACCCCTAAGTGTTTCTAATTAGACTCTTCCCCCTCCTGGGGAACAGTAAATGCCACAGGGATTGTGTTGGTACCTCACTTATCAAGGACTATGGACACGGCTTGGATAGACTGTGAAATGCAAGGTGCCAAGATTTCTCAATGTTACCACAAAAGGGCATTGAGATGGTGAGAAGGAAAGAGATGGGGAACTCACAGATCCTGAAGATGAAGAAGTTCATATGGGTTCACTTCTGCTAATGTCAACAATAATTGTCTAAATTAAATAATAGTAACAATAGACAGTGCTCATTAAGTACTCGGTGCCTGCCAGACCCTGAACTAAGCACTTTAGGAGCATTGTCTTTTAAAAATCTCGCAGCAGCCTTACTGGGTAACTTTTATTGTTCCCATTAAACAGATGAAGGGATTGAGGCTTATGAGGTTTCAATAACTTGCCTGATATTCCACAACTATTAAATACAGGATGTGGCACATGAACACTATTTGGTACTAGGGTCTTAACCACTATACCATAATAATTTCTGGATTAGAGCAGGTGTGATTTAAGATATTCAATTTGTGAAAAAAATTAAACACACGGGAATATACCAAGCATAGAATTTTTCTAGCTCTTAGTTTACCTTCACACATAGTTCTATCTAAGAATAGGCTTTTCTTATACACTAGCTTCTATTGCCTCCCCATCTGTGTTCTTAATAAAGATAATTAGGGTCACCTTGGTTCAACCAGACCTTCTTATTTATAATTATAGTGCACCTGGAAACCTGAAAGGATGCACAGATTCAGCTAGCTCCCAGCCAATGCTTGTGATGGTTTGCCTTGCCCTCAAAAGACAAGTGGTCTTTAGTGAAGAATTCAGGAAATGAGACATTGAACCTGTCCAAATAGTCCAGCAATTAAAATTGGTCTCTAGGTCTTTGTCTTTTGGACACAAAGTTCATTTTTCTTATCCTCAATCCACTGCTGCTGTGATGTTGGCAAAAACGCTGAGCAGCTCTGCTGATCCTGGAATCCTTCTAGATACCTCGGGGATGGATGACACCGGTTTGACTTTTCCTCTGTCTGGACCGCAGCATGCCTCCTCCGGAATCCCTCGGAGCCGTGAGCGTGGTGCCATTTGCCCGGCGACTCGTTTCCCACACGCTGTGGATACAGGGGACTTGCAGCACTAGCCTGCCTTGGACCGCAGCTTCTTCCCCAGCATTTTATTTCCCGGGAAGATGGAAGACGAATGTCAACAGGATTGTTGTAAAGAGAAGACCAGGTAGCAGATCATTTTGCCTGTATCACAAACAACAATGAAAGGTACTACCTCAATGCAACCTGAAGATTTTTAACTTTTGCCCTCATTGGAGATTTAAGAAAATGTGTTTGGAACCGGTAGAGTAAATGGCTTTTCAAAAAGTTAGGAGCCATAGGCCAGGCCTGAAAAGAGAAAATAAAGCACTTCAGTATGTACTCTGTTGGGACGACTTTAATGAGGGTTCCAGAGAGTTAGTGAGGGCAGTTGAGTGGGAAAGGCCCAGAGGGATCACTTCTGGGGTAGGGTAGAGACTGGGCAACTGGGAGTGATCAGGCTGAAGGGCCTCTGAGGTGTAAACACCGTGGAGAAGCAAGCAAATAACCTGTCCTTCTACAACGAGGAGGAGCGCACCCAGGTAGTCTTTAGGTCCACATAGCTTTTGCTAAGGTAAAATCATCGAGTAGGAAGGAAGTAGATGTGCTGAGCGTCTCTCGCAGAAATGAAAGCAGAAGCAGAAACACTGACAGCCGGAGCAGAAGGAGTCAGAACCATGGAGCTGTACCCTGGGGACCCAGATTTTGCCAGTTTTGTAAGATTCCATGTAAGTAACATTCTTGATACGAGAGGTGCCTGATCCTCTGACCTGTGAAGACAGAGCCCAAGGAAGCCCGTCCAGACTCAGAAGGGCCTCTGCACACAGCAGCAATTAAATGCGCCTTTCGTGTTCCATAAGGTTGGGGGGAAATTAAAATGCAGTGTTTGTCTTTGACGTATAGCATGATAAAAGAGCCAAAAATGAGAACAAGAAATCTGACTATAAATGCTGAGAACATTCAAGTTTTCCTAATAAGCACTTTGAAAATGTTGAGTCAAATATGAAAATGCTGTTTATTATCTCAAATACAAACACCTTCCATGAGGGGCGGGGTTGTTGTTCTTCTCGTTTTTGCTTTTTGCTGAATTTAAACATGGAAAATATCATTTGCCTAATGAGAGGAGGACTGCAAATGTGAACTCCACTCCAGCGCCCCACCAGGAACCCTTAAAATAAAAGACAAACCAGGGAACTTCCTCCTCTATGAAAACCTCTCATGTATCAGGCAAAACCCTTATGCTGTCTTAAAGAAGAGGTATATTTCCACAGGTATGCTCAGTTACGGTGCTTTTGATTGATGTGGAATCTGATCTAACTTAAAAGCACTGATCCACTTCAAAGGCAAAGCTTGTCCTCTCTGATTCTGCCACTTTAATTAATGAGAAATAAATACTAATCCTTTTGCCTCAGAAGACCTTCTCCTTATTGTGAAACAACCTCTACCTACAAGGGGAAGACTTAGGAGGGAAAGAGAAGGAAAATAGCCTCACATGGAGATTAAAGAAAGTCTTTCATATTTTTCAATTTGTGCCAAATGACAGAGCATGGAACTTGAACACACGAAAGCACATCTTGGTGCTGCGAAGGGTCCATGCAGCTGTGCCTTCACTTGGGATTAGATATTCATCCAAGAGCCCTTTACAGACACCTACTTTGAGATGAGTAGGAACACTAACTGCTCTGTTCTCAGTGCGAACAGATAAAGGAGTTACGACATCCCTGCCCCCAGGGTGTTTATCTCATAATCTAATATAGCTTTGAAATAAATGATTTCAGCATTAAAGTAATGCTATTATGGGAAAATTTAACAATGGGGTACATTTAAGGATTTTCCCCTTTTAAAAGATCTAATGATAGAGTTACATAGGAAAAATTCTTTTTTCTTTTAAAAAATTGGTGAAATCACATTTCTAAAGCAAAAAAAAAACACAAAAAAACAAAAAACTTCTGCTTCAATTATCTGTGCTTATTCCCAGTAATCTAAAAACTAAAACAAAATTTATAGCACTATCCACTCATATACTGTGGCATGACAATTCCTATTGAAATAATGGCAATATCTCCTGAAACATAGTAGCGAAATATAAGCCTGAAGAATAGGAGCCAGACCAATCTCCTAGAGACTTAACAAATGAGACCCAGAACGGCCCTGCACCCCATCTCTGTGGACAGACCCGTGTTGTAGCAAAGGACGGAGAGAGCATGGACTTAGTGTGAGAGGGGCTAACTCTGCTCACGCCTGAGCTCTGCCCCTTGAACAGTAAGAAAACTCACTGTTCTGGTACCACTGATGTAATGGGCTGTAACCTCACTGAAATGTTTACCAAACACTGTGAGGCATATTTATCATCCCTTCTCAAACATTAGGAATATGAGGTTCAAAGTGATTAAATAGTTTACGCAGCTGAGAAGTAGTAGAGTTACAATTTAAATTCAGAACTGACCAGGTACAAAACATTTCTACAGTGGACACACCCACTTTCACATCAAGGCCCTTCGTCCCTTTACCTATGAAATGGACCTGGCAAGCCTCTTACAATATTGTTGGTGGGAATGAATTAAATGTGGTAAAGAACTTGAAAAGGCCTCGTAAACTATGAAGTGCCACAGCAATGCATGAGATTCTGAGACACTATTCAGTAAGATGAACAATTCATAGAACTTGGACTCAGAAACAAATCTTCATTAATTTATCTGTACATCATCATGATTTTGATGTTTTGGGTCTCCATGAAAAAAATGGATACAGATTTTGTAGGGAAAATAGGAAGTCACATCTTATTGCTATCTTTGAATTTTAAAAAATAGGCCTTTGAGTTAATAATTAAACTCTGATCAGTGTCAGGAGGACAGGAAAAAACTCAAGATAGGAGTAACTTTCACAAGATAAGAAGAAACTTCTAGATCAGGAGTCCCCAGCTGGTCCGAGGCCTGTTACGAACCAGGCCCTCACCTAAGCTCCACCTCCTGCCCCCGCCCCAACACCGACCCATGTCTTCCCATGATATCTGTCCCTCCTTGGTGCCAAAAAGGTTGGGGACCACTGTTCTAGATTATTCCGCCAAGATTTTGAAATCCAGAAAGCTGTGAATGTCTTCAGAATGTCACAGTGCGATTGACTAGCTGCAGGTTCAGAGAGGCCTCCTGCCCGTCACTGTCACTTCCTCATGCTGGGCCGCTGGCTTTCTTCAGCCTTTTCTTCTGTTCCTCCTCTTGCCCACGTTCTCTGCTGCAGAATGCTTATCATCCTGAAATATGATGCTCTTCCATACTGCCTGGCACTACACTTCTGTCCCTCGTCCTGGTTTTGATGAAGCTTTCCCCTGGGTTAGGAACCTCTCCCTCCGGCTCTGTCCGCATCACCAGAGCCTGCCTCCAGACCCCCATCGGGCAGCCGGGGGGGACAGGCGGGGACACTCCCAGCAGTCTCCTAGCTCAGGGGTAGTGTTCTCTTTAAACATAGTTGATTTCTTGTAGTCACAAAAGGATATGTATTCCTTAAAATACTTCTGCAATTACAGAAAACAAAAACATAGAAAAAGAATTTTCCCATGATTCCTCCAATTGACTACTGCTCACCATTGTGTCTGTCATTCTGGTCCTGCTTCTTGGCATAGGTTCCCCCACTCTCTGATGTGTACTAGAAAATAAATGGAAAAATGTGGAATTTTAAGTGTCTGCATGCACTCTTGTCCACTCCTTCCTCCCTTCTACCACAATCTGCAGGGGAAGTCTATCTTTCGGGAGTTGGCCTCTCACTTTCCTTGTCCCACCTCTCCCCCTTCCACACTGGCATCTAAGGAGATCCAGAATTTCCTCTTCATTTCTTTTTTTTTTTTTTTGCAGTACGTGCAAATTTTATTATTTATATATTTTTAATGCATGTGTATCCTGGATATGAACTTATAATTTTACACTAATTATGCCCCTGTATTTTGACAGTGAGTGCTCTTTATAGAAAGTTGAATTTGACAAAAAAAACCCACAAACACATTCACATACATCTTTAAGATCATGCTTACTTTTAAGTACATTAAAACTGAAAAAATGTATTTTAAATTTTCAAATGATGCTGCTCTCCAGAATTGCATTTGAAATTGCAATTTTATTTTAATTTTTATTGACTTTAATAGGGTGACATTGGTTAATAAAATTATATAGCTTTCAGGTGTACAGTTCAATAATACCTCATCTGAATGTTATATTGTGTGTTCACCACCCCAAGTCAAGTCTCCTTCCATCACCATTTCTCCTCCCTTTACCCTCTTCTGCCTCTCCCAACCCCCTTACCCTCTGGTAATCACAGTACTGTTGTCTTTTTCTATGAGTTTTTTTCTTTTTCATTCATTCTTTTACTTTTTTCACACAGCCCCCCTCCCAACCCACTTCCCTCTGGCAGCCAGCAGTCTGTTCTCTGGATCTGTGACTCTATTTCTGTTTTGTTTGTTAGCTCGTTTTGTTCATTAGATTCCACATATAAGTGAGATCCAATGGTGTTTGTCTTTCTCTGACTGGCTTATTTCACTTAGCATAATACTCTCCAGGTCCAGCCATGCTGTGGCAGAGGGTAAGATTTCCTTCCTTTTTATGGCCAAGTAGTATTCCATTATGTAAATGTACCACAGCTTTTTTATCCACTTATCTGCTGATGGGTACTTGAGCTGCTTCCATAGCTTGGCTATTGTAAATAACACTGCAATGAACATAGGGGTGCATATATTCTCTCAAATCAGAGTTTTGGGTTTCTTTAGATATATTTCCAGAAGTGGAATTTCATTTTTGATTTTTTGAAGTAACTCCATACTTTTTTCTATAGTCGCTGCACCAGTCTGCATTCCCACCAACTATACATGAGGGTTCCTTTTTCTCCACATCCTCGACAGCACTTGCTGTTTGCTAATTATTGATACTAGCTATTCTGACAGGTGTGAGATGGTATCTCATTGTGGTTTTAATTTGCATTTTTCTGATGATTAGTGATGTTGAACATCTTTTCATATGTCTATTGGCCATCTGTATATCTTCTTTGGAGAAGTGTCTATTCAGGTCCTTTGCCCATTTTTTAAAATTGGAATGTTTGTTTTTTTGGTGTTGAGTTTTATAAGTTCCTTATAAATTTTGGATATTAACCCCTTATCAGATGTATCATTGGTGATTTTGTTCTCCCATTCAGTGGGTTGTTTTTTCATTTTGTTTATGGTTTCCTTTGCTGTGCAAAAACTTTTTGGTTTGATGTAGTCACCTTTGTTTACTTTTTTTTTCTTTAATTTCCCTTGCCCAAGGCAATACACGAGGGAACTCCCCAAAACCCAAAATTTATTTATAGAAAGAATTGTGTATATATTCTTACATGTTTAAACTTCAGTCACCTTCAAGTACTTTCCATTTGATGCAATGTACCTATTGAAATGTTTTTCTACTGCTCAAAACAATTTTTGAACTTGTTAATTTTGATGACTTTTAGTGCTTTTGCATTTTTTGTTTCACCTCTTCTACAGTGGCAAATGTTCCCTTTGAGGATTTTTTCTTCCAGGGAAACAACAAAAAAAAAGTTGCTCAGGGTGAGCTTAGGTGAACAGGGAGGCTGGGGCATGAGGGCCATGCTATATTGGGTCAATAATAGCTGAACACTCAGCACAGTGTGGGCAGGCGTGCTTGTAAATCGCCCATCATGAAATGGGCAAGCACATTGAAAGAGTCTTCAAAAAAATTTCACTGAAGCGGTACGCAGCCTCTCACAACAGTGTCAGCTGGCACGTTGATACAGACGGGTCCCTAGAACACTTACCTAGCAGGGGAAGACTGCTGCAGGGGCCTGCCTTCCTGAAGGTAATTGCGGGATGTTTTGTGTCCCTCCTGGTGTATCAGAAAAAATATTACTATGAGATGTCTGACATTTCACTGCCTATGTTTTCTTCTAGGATTTTTATGTTTTTGAGTTTAACATTTAAGTCTTTAATCCATTTTGAGTTTATTCTTGTGTAAGGTGTAAGAAGGTAGTCTAATTTTATTTTATTTTTTTATGTATCTGTCCAATTTCCCCAACACTCTTTATTGAATAGATTGTCTTTACCCCATTGTATTTTCCTGTCTCTTCTTTGTGAAGTATTAATTGACCATAAAGGCATGGGTTTATTTCTGAGTTCTGTTCCATTCGTCTATATGTCTGTTTTTATGCCAGTACCGTGAAGTTTTGATTACTATGACTCTCTAGGATAGTTTAATATCAGGTATTATGATACCTCCAACTTTGTTTTCGTTTCTTAAGATTGCTGTGGTTATTATTCAGGGTCTTTTTAGTTCCATGTAAACTTTTGGAATATTTGTTCTAGATCTGTGAAGTATGCCATTGGGATTTTTTAAATAGGAATTGTGCTGAACCTACAGATTTCTTTGGCTAGTATGGATACCTTAATGATACTAATCCTTCCAATTCATGAACATGGTACATGCTTCCACTTATTAGTATCCCTGAATTTCATTCTTCAATATCTTATATTTTCTGAGCATAGGTCTTTTACTTTGATTAAATTTCTTTCTTTTTTTTTGTTTTGGTTGCATTAGTAAGTGGGATTGTTTTCTTAATTTCTCTTTCTGAAAGTATATTGATATACAAAAATGCCACTGATTTCTGAATATTAAATGTGTATCCTGCCCTTTTCACCCAGGGACCTCATTTCTTAATGTTGTTTCACTTAGGTGCGTCTAGAGAAATGAAGTTACATTTTGGTAGGTGTTTGAATTTTATCTTTCAAATTTTATTTGTGGACAGGTGCTGAATGTTAGAGATATTGAGAATAAAGAAAATGGGGAAAGGAAGTTCTTATTTTATTTTATTTTTTATTTAGATACAACAATGTCTCTCTCTCTTTCTTTTTTTAATTGTTATTCAGTTATAGTTGTCCCCATTTCCCCCCATTAATCACCTCCTACATCTCACATTCAATCCTCCTCCTCCTTTGTCTTTATCAATAGGTCCTTTATACATATATCTTGACTTGACCCTTCCCCTTCTTTCCCAGTTACCCCTCTCCCCCCTCACCTCTGGTCACTGTCAGTTTGTTCTTTATTTTTGTGTCTCTGGTTCTATTTTGCTTGTTTATTTATTTTTTATTAGGTTCCACTTATATAAAGACTATACTTTCAGGGATCATTTCTATAGTTTGTTACTAGGTTCCACTTATAGATGAGATTATATGGTATTGGTCTTTCATCACCTGGCTTATTTCACTTAGCACAATAGTCTCCAGTTCCATCCATGCTATTGTGAAGGGTAGGAGTTCCTTCTTTCTTTCTGCTGTGTAGTATTCCATTGTGTAAATGTACCACAGCTTTTTGATCCACTCATTTACTTAGGCTGTTTCCAGCACGTGGCTATTGTAAGTAGCGCTGCTATGAACATTGGGGTGCATAGGTTCTTTTGACTTGGTGTTTCACGGCCCTTAGTGTATAATCTCAGCAGTGGAATTGCTGGGTCAAAAGGCAGTTCCATTTTTAGTTTTTTTTGTGGAAATTCCATACTGTTTTCTACAGTGGCTGCACCTGTCTGCATTCCAACCAACAATGTACTATGGTTCTATTTTCTCCACAACTTCGCCAGCACTTGTTGTTTGTGGATTTGGTTATGATGACCATTCTGACCTGTGTGAAGTGGTATCTCATTGTGGTTTCAATTTGCATCTCTCTGATGGCTAGTGATACTGAAACATCCTTTCATGTGACTCTGGGCCCTCTGTATGTCCTCCTTGGAGAAGTGTCTGTTCAGGTTCTTTGTCCATTTTTTAATTGGATTGTCTTCCTGGAGTGGAGTCATGTCAATTCTTTACGTATTTTGGAGATCAAACCCTTGTCTGAGGTATCATTGGCAAATATGTTTTCCCATGAAAGGAAGTTTTTAGAAGTATCATTTGAGGTTGTAATTTGGATCTCTTCATATCACCCCACTTTGACTGCTATACTGCACCGTCAAATCATCTCCAAATCTTAATAGCTTATAGCAACATTAATTTTCATTTGCATTACGTATTAACTGTGGGCCACCTCTGACTCAGCTCAATATACTCTTTATTGCTGTGCCCAGGCTAAAGGACCAGTCCTAAATGTTCTTGCAGAAGGAAAATAAAGATGGTAGAACCACTACTAGATGGGTCTTAAAGCTTCTGATCATAAGTGGCATTTGTCACTTCTCACTTTTTTGTGCTAAAGTGACATGGCCCAGCCTGACATTAGCAGTTATGGAGATGTAATGCTCCCACACAGTGGGAAAGCCATATATTTGCAAATAATAATCTACTATGCAATAGCAAATTGAATCCTTTAGGAAATAGGTTCTGTGGTGAAGATGCGCTTGCAGGAATTTTTCTAGGGGCGCTCTTGGGAGAGCACCTGTGAGGGAGTAAAGGCAACAGGATGGAGCAGAGGGAGAAGATGAGCTGTGTGAAGTGGTAAAGGCCTCCACAAAGGCTTCATCTAGTCCCCAGGGGTGCTCAAACTGAAATGGCCATTCTGAATAGTCCCACATCGAGGAAGGAGGTTGGATGTTTGTACAGCAGCACAGGACAGCCATTGGAGGACATCGTTTCCAGGACTGTGGCCAGCACCTTGGGTGAGGCAGTCCCAAAAGCCAAGGGCACATACCTGGGAGCTGAAAGAATGTGTCTCTGGCCAAGAGGGGGTGATCTAGGGAGCACACACAATGTCTGTATATATACTCTAATATTCTTTATGAAAATCCTACAAAAACTGCAATTTCTTTTCATTACAAAATTTTTTGTGTGTTTCTGCAGAGTGTTCCGCAGATGCAACAGCAGTCAGAGGCTACTATGGGACATCCATCAGTTTATGTGAATGTGAGCACAGGGCATATAGAAATAGGTATCCTGCTTTTCTTGTGTTGTTTTAAAAATCTTCATACACATCCTTGTGGTTGAAGGAGACAGAAAATAAGCAAATAAAAAGAGCTGAATATACTTCTTACTCCAATCTAAAAGTACCTGCTTCTTGGAAAGTTTGCAGGAACTAAGGATCAGCTTGGAAAGCCATGGTACCGGTTTCTGCGTTAGCTGTGGGAGGTGTGTGGGGTGTGGATGGAAGGAAGAAAGAATTCTGCTTTCCTTTTGAGTCACATGTCTGATGGGTTCCAGGAGGGAACTTAAATTCTTTGATACCTGGTTTTCCAGGAGGAACCACCCAGCTGCCCTCCCTCTGAGAGTTCGCTCCGGAGGAAGATGGGGCAGGCGGCTCTGTTCGGCATCAGGCGTCAAGGCCGCTTAAGTCATCGGGGCCCTAACTGCCTGTCTACTGTAACCTGAGTGTGTTACTAGTTTATTGCCCAGAAGTTCTTAAATCCTAACAGGCTATTTCTTTCCATTAGATCTGAAAAGTGTTTCTCTCTGCCAGATATCTACTTTCTCTAAATATTCTAAGTGAAAAACGCTAACTATAATGCAAACTGATCATTTTGAGTTTTCTATTCTTTTACCAATTTTGGCTGGAACTCAGCGAGGCAAATGTTACCTTAACAATTTATTTTTTAAAAGTCCTGCTCCGCATAAAGGAAAGAAAGACAATGAAGACGCAGTTTTTGTATGTCTTTAAAGCTTGTCTGAATCCAGGGAAAATTTTCAATGTAATAATTACCCCAAATTGGACAACATCTTTCAGACCCCTAAAACCAGTTTGTCTTATTCAGACAAAACCTTCCCTGGTGTCTAAGCATGTGCTGGTTAGGGAGAAGGAAAAAAAGACAGAAAAAAATCCATTTTGATAAACTGACATGAAAATGAAGCTGAATTTATGTTTCAGTCCAAAGACAAAGCAACCAGCTTCACAGGTTTGATACATGCCACGCTTCCCTGTGTAAATCAACTTTTAAAGATTAATTTCATAACTTTTCAATTACAAGATAATAGCTATTCAATGTAGAAAACATTACATGTATAAAATGACAAAGAAGTAAACAAGAGTTGGATAACACCCCACCATCCAGCTACACCCTGCCACACTGGCAAAGTCACTGCAATGTTTCCGGTCTGCACGGTACGTAGTTCAGTATGAGCATGGGTGTGTGAGCACTCACAAGCATACACACTGCATACCCGCTACAAATTTGAACACAGACAATCTCACCTGGGGAAATCCTGCTGTCTAATCAAATTCCCTTTCTTCAGGGTCAGTAAGGTAGATGGGAGCAGGACTAGCCACATCTCTTCCCACCGTCCATTACAACTGCTCCCGTCACCTTCTTTTCCTTTTTGTTTAATCTCTGGGACGTTTGCCTCCTTACTTTGAGTTTTTGACCCAGGCCATCACACTCCCCTTTTGGAATAGTCTAAGGCCTCGGCTTGTGTGACAGTGAACCCTCCTGGACATTCGCCTGCTTCTGGGCCACTTACTGTCGATGGCATTGACTATTCTCTGATTGTTAAACGTCACTGCTCCTGAGAGTCCTGTCCTAAGATTCCTCAGTCCTCACTCTCCATACGGAGAGTTTTGCTAAGGAGCTATATCCTCTGTTATGCCAAGTCCTCCTTTCTGTTGGTTCTTCCCTATTTCTAGAACATATTCCCTTTTGCTCCATGCTTCTTTGTGCACTTTACCTGGATCACTCTTACGTATCTTCAAGATTTCAGATGAGATATTGCTTCGTTTGGAAAGTCTTTGCTGACACCCCCGGGTATGTGTGCTTCTTATGTGAGCCCCTGACTCTCTGACCTTTCCCTTCCTCCAGCCCTCAGAACAGTTTTATAATTACCTATTTGTTTGACTATATGTCCTGCAAGGCTAAAGAGCATCTTACTAGTCATGACTACATCCCCAGCTACTGGCACGATCTGGAGTTTAGTACTCTCACAGTATTTATTGAACAAAGAGATGCCAGCACAGCTATTAATGCCACCTTCTGTGCACTGCGTCATTTCATTGGTCAAGATTGGTACAACAATTTATGTCAGCTGAATTCCGTCATCGTAAGTGTCTTAGTCCAGTCAGGCTGCCATAACAAAATACCACAGACTGGGGGGTTTAAACAGCAGCAGTTTACTTCTCACAGTCTGGAGGCTGAAAGGCTGAGATCGGGGTGCCTGCACGGTCTGTTCTTAATGAGGGCCCTCTTCCTGGCCGTGTCCTCACATGGCCTGGCTTAGTGTGGGGGCGGTGGGGATGGGTATCAATCTCAAGTTTCTTCCACCTTTTATAAGGGCATTAATCTCGTCGTGAGAATCTCACCCTCATGACCTAATTGAGCCCTAATTACCTTCCAAAGACCCCAAATGCCATCAGATTGGGGGTTAGGGTTTCAGCATATAAACTTTGGTGGGACACGAATGTTTAGTCCACAACAATATAATAGACGCATGATTTTTAAAAATTGAATTTCCTTTGAGGAAAAAAATAAGATAAATTTTCCTTTATCTTCAACCTGAGGGTTTAGATCAAAGTACTAAGTAGTGAGGGACTATCAACCCAAGACCCATCCTTGCAATGAACATGTAATATCCCATCCCTGAAGGTTTTCTAATATTGAACATGTATGTGTGAGGCCTCCAAATAGATAACAAACTTCCAGAGAATATTGACTTATCTGTCATGTTAACTATTAATTCCTCCGCTTTGAATGGAGTCTGACATATTGCAGATGGTTACCAACTATCTGTTAAATCAGTGAATGGAATGCAGTACATTGTCGCTCTGAGGCTGAAGGTGGGAGGTCACGGGAAGGAAGACGAGATGGCCATTCAAGATGTAGGCAGATTTCATTTACAGTTATTTGAATGCACACAGACCTATGTTTGCATTGTTGGGTTTGTTTGTTCATTTCTTTGATAAATCTATAAATTCTTAACTTTGTTTCTCTCAAAAGATGTTGAGGTTGCATATGGAAACACATATTTTGCCGCAGAATAATAAAGAAAGAGATGAGAAAAGTGGAGTAAAGTTAGTACACTAGGTTGTGTGCTTATAAGGACTGGCATCATTTGGCTCTGAATTTTCTAGAAGCCAAAATAAAGAGTTAAACCAAGTCAGTTATAAGATTTTTAGTTTCCATAAGATAAAAATAAACCCATTGTCAAAAAGTTAGAATATGAACTGCATGACACAGGGCAGGGGTTTTTGTCTCTTTTGCTCACTATTTTATTTTCAATACCCAGAACAGCGCTCAGCCATAACTGAGCAAGTTACAATTTTTTTTTCTTTTTTTTTTAAATTGTTGCTCAAGTACAGTTGTCTCCACTTTCCCCACCACCATGCTGCCTCGTCTTAATCACTAAAGTGTCTTCACAAAAGGGGAAACCCTGTAATAAAGAACCTACCATCCTCAGGATTTATTTATCCTTATGACAAATAAATATTTAACTCCTTAGAGCTATTTCCTTTTTACACTTCAGTGTAAACTGATGGCATGACATACAATTCAACAAAATAAATTAAAAAATATCAATTCTATTAGTTCAGTTGTAGCTTTTTGAAGATCTGTCTTGGGCAAAGGATGAAATGTAGGCTATTTTCAGGTAATGTCCCATGAAGGTCATTTCTTATAATATTTGATAAGAAATGGGCAGCAGAGTGTCTGAAATAATGTTCTTCAGCAAGAACCTGACGTGCAGGAACTATTGAGTGCTGCAGGGCAGCCCTGTGCTTTGTCCGCCTGTGAGGAAACTCCTGCAGAGCCACTCCCGGATTCGGATGCTGGCAGAGCGGGGCAACTCCCCATACTGGGCTCTTGGCAAGACTTTAAGTCTCCCAGCAAACGTAGGGTACACCACTGGCATGAACCCCCCATTTCACAGGTGACAAATCAAGGCTTAGAGAGGTTAATAATAAGAACTACAGAACCGATTGTGTTAGAGGCGAGATTTGACCCAGGATGTCTGACCTCTTAACCAATCCTGATGCCTGTGTGACAATTAGGGAGGCGTCCGAGATGCGCAGGAATGGTGCTCTTCCTTCTCTCCCGCCGTCACGAACTCCTGGGCCAGTGCTCTCCGCGAGCCGGGGTATGGCTGTCCTCAGAAGCCTATTCAGGGTCTTGATGTGTTCTATATACCATCCAGCAGGGAGACGTGTGATGCTGTAGTCAACAATAGAACGTATTTTGTTGTTTAATTTTTAAATAATCTTACAATCACGGAAAGCAACGGGATAGAGGGTTTTAGAAGCACACGATTCTGTTTATTTTCAGACAGCCTGAGCAGGAGTCTCTGAGGCAGCGCGCAGCTCAGTTCCCAAAGGGCCGTTTTCCCGTGTCTTCCCCTCCAGTAAACAATGCACAGGATGATCACTGTCTGAGTGCAGCATCATAATGGCTTTTCTTTTCATTTGAATTTTCATTTATTGATTTTGTTTCTCTTCCACATGAATAATGCATCCTTTCAGAAGGCTTCCAAATTCACATTATTTGGCACACTAAATAAAAAGTCCTTTCTTTTGAGCAGTAACAAATACAAATTATGTAGTCAATGTGTTTTTAAATTGTTTAAATATGTATTTACATGCTCAACCGAAGCATTATTAGAGTTGTTTGTATAGCAAGTGGAGTTTTGAATTGTCCAAATATCTGTTCATCATAATAAAATAACTTTAAATGAGCCTGTTGTTGTTCATTTGGGGAAATGGCATATTTAAATATTGATATAAACAGCATTCCCTGTAATAATTAGAAGAGGGTTGTAGCAGTTTAGGCGAACAATGCAGGCCTTTAAAGGGTCTGCACGGATTGAGACATTTGAGTAATGCATTGTATCAATCTTCCCAAGCATTCTCTGCTTTGTGTTCTTCTATACAATCCAAAGAGAACCTAAATAATGTTCAAACTGTCCACTCCCAATTCATCTTTCCCAGAACAGTGAATTGCCTGTGGGAAGGTTCCTGCAAATAAGAATTAGTGAAGAGACCTAGCAGTACCCCAGAGGGGGCATGACGCTGAGGGGGATGGGGATGAGCTATATGGGCCTTGGTGCCCCAGGACCATCAGAATTGGGATGGAGCAGAGACAGGGTGATTTCATAGCTAACTCTGCCCTTGGCCATGGCACTGTATTTGGCAGATATTTTTTGAAAGAAGAGAAACAGAGGAGCTGTTTCAGATATAGGCAAAGAAATTTAGCATAAGTGACACACAGGAACTAAGAAGAATTTTAGGGACCAAAAGAGTCTTGTTTGAGGGAGAAAGGAGTGGTCTGCAACACAGCATTTCTGGAAGTCTGGTTCTCATTTCCTTCTGCACTTGTCCCAGTATTCCAACTCTTAGAACGGGGGTGAGGTTATTGGGGGTAGAGAACCATGGAAGGGCTGGGGAGGAATTTAGCCGGCCTGGTACCTAGAGGAGAACCAAAGGTGAAAAAGGCACTCGCACGGGGAACGGGTTGTGGAGAAAGACTCAAGAAGCAGCAACGTGGAAGAGAGGACCCGGCACAGAACAAAGTGCTGGGGACCAAAGAGCTTGCTTCCAACACTGGGTAGGACTCTGGCAGACATAGAGCCCTGCAGGTCTCAGCTTCCTGCCTGTCTGCCTCTATCACTCTGGGTGTCGCCATATTTAACTTTTCAGGTAAAGAGCGACCTAGTGAATGCTACCATTGATCTGTAGATGTGACCATGGTGGTGACGGGGAACCACTTAGTTTACAGATGGCTGGCAAACCTTTGGGACCTCAGGATATTAGTTGATTGAGGAAAAGGTTCTGAAGGGATACAAGAAATCCAAAGTCAACAGGACAAATAAAGAAAAAGGTCAAAAGCTTACTTTTACTTTCTTGATGCCCATTTCCTTTTCACCCAGAGTATGTGAGTCACCCTTGTCTGGTTTGGGTTTTTCCTGAAGAAGATTCTGAGATGAAGATTCTAATGCAAGCAGACGTTTGGAAGAGCATCCCAGAAAACAGCAGGAGAGGAGTGGGGAAGTGAGACAGGGAAGAGAAGGATGCTTTATGACACCAGTTGCCTAGAGCTAGGGAAAGTGTAGAGCATGCCTCTGCGTTATCCCAACCATAGTGTCGGGATACTGAACTACTTATTGATACGTATCAACCCAGTCTTTGGTTAGGTGCCCATCATGTTAGTTGTCCGTTGTCCATCCAGTCATTGGATGAGAGCAGCTTCTGGGTGACCGCAGTCATTGGACTCACTCTCTAGCACTCCCTGCTTGCCTTGCACCATGGTCTGTCATACTCCCCAGCCTGGCAATGTCCTCAGGGCCTTTCTCACTGTCACAGGGTTCATAGTGGGCAGCCAAGGGGTCCAGAGTAAGACACCAACAATGCCTGCTACTGTCTTTTATGTTTCCAATTAAATGAAAAACCTGAAACTGAGATTTCTCAGCTCCTCCTGTTATAAAATGCTCTCCAGCAGGAGTTGCGTGAAAGGCAGGAAGGCTCTGTTCCTGAGGAAGAGGGCACGGTTAAAGGTACCAGGACATCTACAAAACAGATGTATTTCCATCTCAGCAGGAGACGGCCATGTTTCTCTAAGTGTTGATTAAATGGTTCCCCCATGGAGGTTCCCTTGTTTGTCTCACTCATGTTGTTCTCATTTACCTCCTTTTGCTTTGGGAATTTGCCAGTATAGAACTTGTTTCAACGTCTACACTGATTAGATACAAGCTTATGTAAAGCTGGAAGCCAATAAACGTTTGGCTGGGGAACTTATGGGGCTCATTAACTCAAAACAGGGTTTTGGATGAAAATGTAAATAGTCGCAGGAAGGTTACAATGAATGTATAAACGCTATGCACATAATGGACTGTCCTTCTCAAGCAAGGATACTTCACTTAATGTTTGAGGGTTGACATCAAGGAGGGCCCTCAAGTTCCTCCACATATGTCCTAAGGGGACACTGATAATTCTTGTATTTGCTTTGAGCTTCTGACTAGGTCTGTAGCGGTATGGTGCAGTGGACAGACCTCAGGTTTAAGAGTCATGAAAAGTTCGATTCAGATCCTGAGCAAAGTAATTAATTGTCTTGTGACCTTGGACAAGGTATGGAAACTCTCTCATTTTCCTAAAAAATCTGGGTAATGATTTCTACATCTCAAGTTACGGGGCAAGTGAAATTAAGACACTATAGCTAAGGAACTAAAGAGGGCCTGACGTAAAATATACTCCAAATAAGTGATTTCCCTTCACCGTTTGTTGTCTTTTCAGTGTAGAAAGATGCCTCTCTTTTCCTTTCTTCTTCTTTTATTTTTAACCGTTAGTGGTTTCTACTATATTCACAAGGCTGTGCAAGCACCACCATTATCTATCTAGTTCCAGATTTCTTTTTCGTTTGATTTGTTGATGATGGGTTTTGTTTGTTTGTTTGTTTTGCCATGGTATTTACAAAGTGCTATAGGAGAACCCCCTTTACTAACAAAGCCTTCCATTTGCAATTCAATTTGCGCTACAAGCTGCATTCACACCTATGATCTCATGTGGTCTTTGTCTGGAAGCTCCACGAGGCATTTCAGAGCCTGTTTTGTAAGTAAGACACTGAGAGGTGACCTAAGGAGGAAATCTCTGTGTTTCCATTCCCAAATAGTACTCAGTGGTGACATTTTGCCCGGAAACTCTGCCAACATGTGCGGGGCAATGTCCTGTGGATGAAGCAGGTTGTGGGTCCCAGGGTGACATCTCTGCAGTAGGGACAGGTTTTTGGAAGAAATGGGGCCAGAGGCTCAGCAGACTCGGGCCTACAGATTTCAGAGGGCCCCTCTGTTACTCCCTCATTACTTTCTCACTGTGGGCTTCACATCTGAAATCTGCTCCTATGGGTTTCAGTATCATGAGGGCGTTTCCCGTAAGAAAGAGGAGAAGAGGGCAATCCCACCACTACTCGCTGGAGCACTGACTCGCAGTCTCAGGCCTCCTATGATCACGGCACAGGGTGCTTGTCTGCACCTTCCCTCCCAGACTCACGGTCAACGTCTCTAAGATTAGCAACCTACGCAAATTCTAACCAGACTTACTCTCTTTTCATTCACTAGGTCAAGGATTTTGGATCCCCGTTCAGTTTCATTCCCTATCATTTTTTTCCTTCTGTAGATTTGCAGTGGGTTTAAGGTGGCAATGTTGAGAAATCACTTCCTGGTCTAATCCTAACCATTTGGCATCTGCAAGGATGATGTAATATGCTAGTGACTGTTTAAAATTGTTATCAGAGGCTTTAAAAATATCCCCGTGCATGTGCATCCTGATGATGGGAGTGAATACACATGCTACTTTGGGAACAGCCTGAGACAGTCTGTCAAAATTTCAAACGTGCTTATGTCTTAACGTGTAATTCTTCTTCTAGGGATTTTCCTACAGCAGTCCACTCTGCAGATGTGAAAGTGTCATGTGTAAGGATGTCCCCTGCATCATTTTCATAGTGAAAAACTGGAGGGAAAAGCTAAATATATATTGATAGAGGGGATTCCTAAATATAGTGTACTACCCATAAGGTTGAATTGAATGACATGGGATGTTATTCATGATTTTTTTCTCTTTCATGCTGATGAGAGATAAAAAAGCAAATTGCAGAACAATCTGCATCATATGATCCCATCTTATAAAATGTAATAATATCAAAATAATCTATATATAAAATGTAACCTTTTTGTTTCCTTTTTTTAGTTGCAAGATCTATTTTGGGTGGACCCTGTTAAATGATTTTACCCAGCAGTTTAATGAGTTTGGAGATGCAGATTTTGCAGAAAGATGAAGAAGTCTAACTTGTTCTGCACCTTTGAAGGGTAGAGGAGAGAGCTGAAAAGTCAAGGTGGGGGTGGGGAGAAAGGAGAGAATTGGTGGGGGTTGGCAGCATCTAATGCCAAAGCCAGAAAGAAGCTTCCTGCGGCAAGATGGATGAAAGTACTCTGAAGAGCAGAAATAGTCATCAGTTTACATTGCTATGTACTTCACGGTAGCAAGTCTGCCTCATAGCATTCAAATCAGTGAAGTCACTGTTTCCTTGTGTGGGCACATTTGTGTTCATGGGTATGAGTGGGAGGGTACATGTGTGAGGGTGTGAGTGTGTGTGCGGGTGCAGGGATAAATCCAAGAAGGGGCCAAGTTGTCCATCTGGGTCCAAGTTGCAGAACTGAGGCAGCAGGTATTGAAGCAGAAGCCCTGCTTGGCTTTGGTAATATACCATTTCACCCCCCATCCCCACGCCCTCCTTGTGAAAATATGCAGAAATCTTGGGGAGGGCATTGGACTTCCTCACAACATGAATCAGAGGATCCAAGTCCTTTACATAGATATCATGGGCCTCGAAGATATCAGCCAACATCTGAATTAAAAATATAGTAGATTTATTTTTTGCCAAAATGTCTGTAATATGACCAGATTAACTAATCTAGATTTGCTAATTAAAGTACAAGAGGACCCCATGTGTTCTCTTGGTTTCACTTTCTATCACAGTGATTACAGTTAAGAATGGGCTATGGCACATATTTGCACAATTTCAGTTTAGCTCCTCAAGTGTTATTATTACAACAGATAAATAACCCCAAAGCAGCCCAACTCATGGATCACCAAACGACCACCAACCTCCCGGTGCAACATCCCGCCAGGTGAATCTCCATGGCAACCAACCAGTACATTCTCATACACACCATACACCACAAAAACTACTAATCTCTGATTATTACTTGGCAAGACAGTCTAAATAATAATTTCAGAAATTTCTTTTAGGTTAATTCCATTATGCAGATGGTACTGATGTTCAAAAGTTTGAATAAGTAATATCTATTATTTAGATAAATATTCAAATATGTATGTCTAGAAAAAGATTTCGAATGATACCTACTACCACTTCAGATGGAGATTTTAAATTTTCACCTTATATTCTATTATATAAACATATACTATTTTATAATTTAAATAACTAAAGAAAGAAAATGTACCTTTTGCTCTCCAGCCCAGCTAACCTATCCCATACTTGGTGGGCAGTCATGCCTCTTGATTTGACACCCTACCGGGAACTGTCCCATCCACATTACCCCAGGAAGAAGGGGATGTCACATAACGAATAAGCTGTAGCTATATGCTATTTGTTTTAAGAAATTTTGAACATCCTCTGTCTTTTTATCAGACCATTAGGATGAGCACTCTTTACTACAGATATCCCTAGAAGCAATGAAAGAGAAATGCATGTGATCTTTTCTATTTTCAAATTTTATTTTTCAATTATAGTTTTCATTCAATATTATTTTGTATTATTTTCAGGTGTACAGTGTAGTGGTTAGACAATCATCTACTTTAGAAACTGATCCTTTCAAGTCGCCCCTGTGTGCACGCATGGTTATGACAATATTATTGACTATATTTCCTGTGCTGCACTTTACATCCCCATGACCCCTGTGTGTCTACTAGTACTTCCTAATCTCTTCACCTTTTTCACCCAGCCACCTCCAAGTCTGTTCTCTGTAGCTATGAGTCTGTTTCAGTTTTGTTTGTTTGTATATTTTGTTCTACATCTAAGTGAAATCATATGGTATTTGTTTTCCTCTGAATTATTTCACTTACCATAATACCTCTTAAGTCTATTCATGCTGTTGCAAATGGTAAGATTTCATTCTTTTTTATGATCCAGTAATATTCCACTGTATGTGTGTACCACCACTTTTTTATCCACTCATCTACTGATGGACACTTGTTGCTTCCATGTTTTTGGCTAATGTAAATTACGCTGAAATGGACATAGGGGTGCATATATATTTTCTGAATTAGTGTTTTGGGTTTCTTTGCATATATACCCAGAAGTGGAATTGCTAGGTCACAAGGCAATTCCATTTTTTAATCTTTTGAGGACCTTCCATGCTGTTTTCCACAGCGGCTGCACCAGTCTGCATTCCCAACAACAATACACAGGGCTCCCTTTTCTCCACATCCTCGCCAACACTTGTTGTTGGTTGTTTTGTTGATGGTAGCCATTCTGACAGGGATACAATGTATCCCATTGTGGTTTTAATTTTCATTTCTCTGATGATTTGTAATGTTGAGCATTTTTTCATAAGTCTATTGGCCACCTGTATGTCCTCTTTGGAGAAGTATCTATTCAGGTCTCCTGGGCACTTTTTCAATGGATTCTTTGTTTTTTTGGTGTTGAGTTGTATGAATTCTTTATAAATTTTGAGTAGTAATCTTTATCAGATATGTTTTGGTGAATATCTTCTCCCATTCATTCATTAGGTTGTCTTTTTGTGTTGTTGATGGTTTCCTTTGCTATGCAGAAAACTTTTTAGTTTGTGGTAGTTCTGTTTGTTTATTGGTTTTTTCTTTTGTTTCCCTTGCCCTAGGAGATATGCCAGAAAAACTATTGCTAAGAGAAATGTTAGAGATTTTACTGCCTATGTTTTCTTCTAGGAGTTTTATGGTTCGGAGGCCTTACATTTAATTTTTTAATTCATTTGGAGTTTATTCTTGTATATGGTGTAAGAAGGTCTCTACCGAGGCCATTTCTCAGATTAAAACTCTGGGAAGAAATAAAAATGTTTCATATGTAAAATGATAGGAAAAATTAGCATGATTAAAAAGACATTTTTGGAGCTCTGCCACTTCCTGCTGACTGACTGTGGGCAAGTCACTTACCCAGTCTAAGCTCTGTTTCCTCAATTTCAAAATTAGGATGATGATAACAGTACCTCCTTTATGAGCTTTTATGAAGATAAATTAGTTATGGAGCACATGTTAGATGCTCAGTAAATGTTAGGGGGGAAGATCCTTCTTGAAAGCAGGGCTGTACCAGTCTGCATTCCCACCAGCAATACACAGGGCTCCCTTTTCTCCACATCCTCGCCAACACTTGTTGTTGGTTGTTTTGTTGATGGTAGCCATTCTGACAGGGATACAATGTATCCCATTGTGGTTTTAATTTGCATTTCTCTGATGATTTGTAATGTTGAGCATTTTAACATGCATCTCAGTGTGCATGTTAAAATCCTATAGCTTGAAGCTGATGTCAGGGTTGTGCAGCCTCACCTCCCCTCCCACACCGTGCACGGCAGCACCTGATGACTCCATCAACGGCCCCTGTATGGGGTCGAGTCAGCATCTATGCAGCCGCAGTGAAAAACAAGATCGGTTACGAAAGAAAACAGTGTGTTTCATGTCAGAAATCTTCTCTTTTCGTAACTGGAAAACAATCTATGCATTTTCTAGTGAAAGTGATAACGTAGAGAAAATCATTATAGGCCTTGAGGAAATGAAAAAGGAATGAAAATCATGTGACTTCTTTTTGTGGACCACTGTCTGAAAGCAGGTGTGGCGAACGCCACACAGTACATGCGTGGAGCTTAATGATGAGGCAGAGGTTGGAGCGTGGGCAGTACGGCCCGAGTGAAGTGGGAGCAAGGTACCGGCCCAGCCTTGCAGAGCCGTGATGCTGGGAGAGGAAGCTAAAAATCCAGCACGGAAATAGTGAAAAAGCCACTCCTTTGGCTGATGAACATTACCAAGATCTGCGAACAGCCCATTTTTAATAGGCTTGGATAGACTTCTTTACTGAACTGGGAACCTCTTCAAGGCTTTCTTCTCCCATGATTATTAAATGACAAGATCCGAACAAATACCTTTAATTCTAGACTGAGAATCTCGGTCATGTGTCAGATGGCCGTTGATTTTTTTTGCCACTAGGTTAAAAATTATATCCCCTGGTAAGAGATTGTATGTACGAGGTTTATTATACAATGGAATTTTCCCAGGGACCCCTACTGAGACATAACCTGTCCCTCAGTGTGTCCCTAGCAGTGCTGAGGAGGATTCTGCCACATTCCAAGCTTCTGAGAGCTAAGGAGTGTTTACTCCATCCCCTCCAGAACTACAAAGATGCCCTGTGCTTGAGTGGTGTGTAGTGTGGGGAAATCTGCACCGTGGGGTCCTGAAAATTGGCTTCTCTTTCTAAAGCCTGGATGTTAAGATACTTCATGTAGTACCATCCAAGAAGGCTAAAAAGAAAAGCTGACATAATTCTAGAGCAGCACTTCTAAAACTATCTGTGTGGAAGAACCAGTTTTGGTTTGGTTTGTTGTTTTCCATCTATTCCAAATAAATACTTTAATAAATTGTAGTAAAAGTGAATTGCTGGACAAATGAAAATTTAAAAGTCATATACAAGTACAAGTTCGAAATTTTGATTACCGTGTTTAGTGGACATAGAAGTCACCCTGTAAAATTGCCATAACATTTCTAAACCCTTGCTCTTGATTTCTGTGCTTATCACACCTGGGACCTGGACCACAAGGTTCTGCAGATGGGCCCTAGACCATGGACCAGCACTTTGAGGAGCACCAGGCTAGAGAGTATTGAGAGCACTAGATTTTTATCCGTGACTTGGACCTAGCCCGTGACCATTTCAGAACACACAGCAGCGTGTGCGCTGTTAGGGCCCACCTAAATGATACTGTGTTGCAAAGTATTTTATTGTGAGGGACACAAAATCCATCTCAACATTTCAGACAACTCAAGAATCCGTAAGTAATGCGTTGATCAAAGAAAATTGTTCTTCACCATTCTCCATCATGACCACTTTTACGTGTGAAAATACCTCCTGCAGGTGCTGAGGGGCAAATCTAAAGAGCAGGGGAGCCCGCTGAAGGGGAGGTGCGACCCGAGGCTGGGATGCAGGCGGAGAATGAGGCTTGCATGGAGCTAGGGGCAGTAAACCTTTGACAACACCGAGTCTGACGACCATGGGGGTGGACCAGACACTTCAGAGGCCTCGGGCGATGGAGCCTGTTTTTGTAGGCCTGGGCACAGCTCAGACTAATGTCTTTTGGGCCACTCTGAGACTGAATGTCACTAGCTGGTTTGGGAAAGTGGCAGACTAAATTTCCTAGGTGAGCTCCAAGGCCCCCTGGGAGGGGAAGCGGGAAGAGAGTAGGTATTTGCTACTTTTAAGCAGAAAAAAGTGGAACCAGGAAAACCCAACTGTTAAAGAACTGTTAAAAACACAACTGTATGAAGTCTGGCCAAGACATCCAATGTCCAAAGACAAACACATGTAGTGTTCTTCCTGAATAGTGGCCATAATTTTAGTAGCTTTTCAGTCTTCTAACTTGGTTACCCCAAAAAAGTAATCTTTTTCCCCATGGCACTGACTGCACATTTCTATTCCTATGAAATCAATATTTAGCCCAAACTTTGCCAAAACTTCTAGAGTGCATTCTACATGCAATTTACATGTTAATATCTAACTTGTTTATAAATAAGCCCACCTGACCTCAGGGAGGAGCCAGATTTACTTGGAAGCAGTTCCGCTCTCATCCAGACTTCTCATCCTAAATGGGGAATGTCAGCGCTGTGGGGAAGGAAGCCGGGGCTTGAGTCATCAAACCTGTTTTAGTGAAAAACTAGATCAGTGGTTTTGAGTTGGTTGCTTGCTATCATTATAGAAGTTTATGTACCATTTCCACAGTATTTTTAATAGCAACATTATGCTAATGCAACATATGCTTACTGTATAGATAATTGTCTCCGAGAATATCAATACCTATGGAATTCTTAGATAATTAATGCTTTCAATATGAATCAAGCCCAATTATCTAACCACTTCTAGTTCACAATCAGATTTTAGGCACTGTATCTCTCCATTTCCATTCTATTTTCATCCTGGAGGTGGAAAGAAATTTAGAATTCATCTGCCCCATTCTATTCTCTTCAGAGATGAGGAAATAGACGCCCATGGCAGGGGGAGGGGTTGAAATGAGTTAGTGAAGGTCTTACAGCAAATTATGGCTAGACTCTAGGTTCCATCCCCCTGGCCTCATGTCCAGTGTCCCTGTAGACCTGACCTCCTGGTTTTTGCAAAAGTCACAGTTCATTAAAGAAACTGAATATAATTGCTGTGGACATATGGTCTTGAATTTATACTGCAAGCTGCTAATTACTGCATGCCTGCCCATACCCTCTCTAAAGGAAATCGCCCTGCCCCTAACCCCTGCCACCGAAGCAGCCAGGTTTTGTTCCATGAGCCTCCTCTAATCCCACTATTGTTAATTAGTCTGGAGACGACCATCGGCCCTGTGGAGTTCGTCCATGGAAGGGGAGAAAGGGCAAATAGGACAATCTGATTTCCTCTCCTGGGAGGGTGAACCAAGGAAGAGAGAGACATCGCATTTTAGAAGTGGGATCATGAGTTTGAAATAGGAGTAAGTTGAAAGAATACAGCTATGGCAAATGACAACCATATGCAATTCAGAGTTATGAGAGCACAGGAACCAAGAGCAAGCATGGAATGCCAGTGAGTCAAGAGTCACATAGAGATGCATGCAGTCTCCACAACATGGCCACAGTGACAGCTGACTCTGCACCAGGCACTGTTCTTAACATCTTACCCGTATGAAGTCATTTAGACCCTTACAACAACCCACGAGGTGGATATTAATATCATCTGTATTTTTAGATGAACTGAGGCACAAAGAGGGTAATGAACTTGCTGAAGTTCATACAGCTCACTTCACTGCTGTAGTTGCTGCCAGTCTGTTTGGATTCAATGTGGTAATCCCTGATATGGTTCTTCTCTTGTTTTAACCACAGAAAATATAGATATGTCTTTAACCACAAGAAAAATAAAATGTTTGGGAAAGACTTGACTTGAAATGTTCAAGCATATGATAAAAACTCACCTGGGAAAAGTATCACCGCTTATATATTACAGTTCCAATGGCTTTTATCTCTCAATCCTTTTTTTGAGTTAGAGTTGGAAACCTCCCCAGGCAGAACCAAGATGGGAAGCCAGTAACAAAGATATGAGAGGGGGAGAGGGCTTCCTAAGGAGTGTAGGCTGAAAATTAGGTTCTTGTGAACTAATGTCCGAAAGGGAATAAAAGACAGGAGTAGAAAGAGAAGGGTAAGTGAAAACGTAGCCAAACACAAAAGAGCTCGCATGCCTAGCATCCAACCAGTTAATCTCAGGCACCTACTGAATGATTCAGGAGCGTTCATGGTAAGGGAAGGAACCAGTGAAATGCGCAAGACTCAGTATATCCACACTTGGAAGTGAGGACTCATTTTACAGCATGACTGTGGGCAAAGGCAAACTCACCAGCTCACCAAGAGGAACACAGGAGTCTCAAGAGGGCCAAAACCCACAGTGTGTTCCTGAGGAACCAGCGCTTTTAAAAGCTTTGAAATGGAGCAAACTGTAAGGCCTACAGAAATTTGAATATCTGGGATTTGGGCAGTTGGTCAAGAGGTCAGGAGGAGAGAATAACATCAATAAACTAGTATTTGTCAGTCACTACAAACAATGTGTCCCAAACCTTCCTTATGCTATGCATTAGAATACAATTTGGAGCTGCTCAGAGAAAGAGAGAGAGAGAGAGAGAGAGAGAACCAGCCCCAGTTCTCAGCCTAATTTCACCAACTCCACACTTCCAGGGAAGAGCAGGGAAATGTGTACATCGACAAGCCTCTGGGTGAATTTCATCTTCAAGGAAGTTTGTGAAACACCATGCTGATGATCCTTGTTCCATGTTATCCTCACACTGATTCTTTCAGGTTGACAGTATGTTACATTCCTTTGCCAGGTGATGAAACCGAGTCCTAGAAATTCAACTCAAGCTAAGCAGTTGAGAGGTGAGAGAGTCTGTATGACTCTGTAGGCCCCTATACTCTGTGGCTGCAAGTGTGTTTTATAAACTTGTGTGGCGCCCATTGAGTGGGAAGGCTTTAGGCAGGCCTTCCGATAAAAGGGCTCCAAGTCAACCCACTGCTAAAGGAATTCAGGGTCCTGCCAGTTTCGGTTTGCCCCTCTACATTTCCATGTTTGCATATCAGCCAACTTTGAAAAGAAATGGACATCAAAAAATAGTCTTGAAAAAGAAAGAGGCAGTCCAGGGAAATTTCACACAGGCCACAGGGGTTCAAGCTGGAGCATGCAGAACGTGAGAAGGGGGCTTTGTGTGTATTTTCCCGTCTGGTCCCCCTGATGTTACCTGGCTGGGTGAGTGTGGAACATGGAGGAATGGGGTGTGGTCAGGCTTATAGGGAGGGAGAAAGGTAGGTATTGGGGGGCAGAGGTAGTGGGGATGAGAAGCTATCAGTTTCTCTGGGATTATTCCATTCCAGATTGTATCTTCTCCTTCATCTCCAGTTTCAAAGAGAGGCTAGGCTTTGCACCTCCTCACAGTTGTTCTAGATATTACTCCCTGACTATTTCATCATGGTGATTGGAAATAAATCCTTAAAATAAAGTGGACCTGTGATTTCTTTGCAAAAATAATAAAGAAGTGGATTTAGCCCTGGCTGGTGTGGCTGAGTAGATTGAGCGTGGGCCTGTGAGTCAAAGGGTCGCCAGTTTGGTTCCCAGTCAGGGCACATGCCTGAGTTGTGGACAGGGTCCCTGGTGGGGGGTGCATGAGAGGCAACCACACATTGATGTTATTCCCCTCCTCTTTCTCCCTTTCTTACCCTCTCTCTCTAAAAAAAAAAAGTAAATAAATAAAATCTAGGGAAAAATGGATAAATAAAATCTTTAACAAAAAAGAAGTAGATTTGGTTCTATATTTTCCTTGTTGTGAGATCCTAGGCAATTTACTTGTTAGAGTCTTAACTCCCTGGTCAATGACTGAGTGTGATCAGATCTACCCCTTGAAGTTGTCTTGAAATTTAGTGAAATATGTATGTTAAACACCTAGCATGCAAAAATCCCTCACAAATGTCAGCTCCTCCTTTACGTGTATCCTGTCTATCTTTACTCCATCCTCCGTCTAGTCCCTGCCAGCATCTTACTGAAGAGGATTTTATCTTCTGTTCCAAATCCTTCCTGGGACAAGCACAAAGAAAAGGAACAAAGTGAGAGTCTCTCTAGGCAGTGATTTTCACACACTCAGAAACTGGGCAAAAGTGTAAAGCTTCCCAAAGCAAATGGAGTACCCAGTCCCACCCTCCACTCCATCTGAGTCCCAGTGAGCAAAGAATCTCTCTGTATAGATAAGCACGCATTGCTTATATCGGTATTATTCTAGATGTTGAAAATAGCTGTCTTCACTGAGTATGCTGGCCCACAGCTTTTCATCTTCTGTTACTGGCTAAGAGTTTTCTTTTAATTAGCTTTTCCCCTCCTCCCGTTGGAAGTACAAGCACAAACAGTTTTCTGCTTTGATTACCTTTATTGTAAATTTGACAAGTTCTCATGAAAGGTTCTTATGCATTCTCTCATCTTAAAGTCTTGCTAACCACTGTGTTAGGCAACTAAGATCTGATAACATTATGTTTCCTAGTGAACATTTGTCCTTGGACACTCAGTTTGCATGGGTTACCTGAATTGGTTGCTTTTCTGCATTTGGCACTTTGTGTTGTAAGTTGGTTTGTTCCCCTCTGAGAATAATTTCCATAGGTAAATTTTGGGGAAACTATTTAATTCCCACTGCAAAGTTAATTACTCTTCCTCAGGTAAAGTGACGTTTCCACAGGATGACCGCCATGTTGAAAAGAACACAGACTTGGAGTCACAGAGGCCTGGGCTTGATGGTCATTTCTACCATTTAATGTCTACATTGTCAGTTGCTCTCATTGAGCCTCACTTCCTTCATCTGTAAAATGGGGATAGGAATGCCTGCCACATATGTGTATTGTGAGGAGCGAATCAAAGATGAGATACCTGGCACCCTGCAGGGGCTTTGCAAACACAGCTTCACTGATGTGCTCCAAGAGCCGAAAGCAGTACTTGGCTGACAGTAGGTGCTCAATAAGTATTTACTGAATGACTACTGAATCAATAAATATTTATTGAATGAATAAGTATTATTGAGTGAATAAATACACATCAAATGAATAAGTGATTATTGACTAAATCACATTGAATGAATAAACGTTTATAAAGCTCTAGTGCACCGGAACACAGACATGCACCCCTGGACACTTAGCAAGTGCCGTGAGTGGGAGTCAGTACCACAGGCTCATTTGGCTGCCCCGGGGCTGTTTTCAACCTCTCCCATCTTCTGTCTGGCTTTTCTAGGTCACATCTCTCCTATGTGTGCATCCCCAGATTTCACAGGCTTCTTAATATCCTGATGATGTGCTTGGGTCCATCTGTGAGCCGGTCAGCTCCTGCGTGCTGGCCGTGTCAGGAGCAGGGCCAGATTCCCAGTGCCCCAGGTGGGACTCAGGCAGGTCACAGCGAGGCTGGCTCCCTTTTCCTCTAATCAGGGCAGCCTGCGGTGTCCTTGCTGACCCAGTGCTGGGGTGAACTTGCCAAGTGATAAACGCTATGTAGGTTCTAAACGATATTTGTCAGGAAAACAGCCACTACGTGACATCCCCCCCATTCCTTGAAGGGGAGCCCTAAATAATTCTGTCCGCAGTGTGCGTGTGGGTTTCTGCTGCTTCTCTTGGCCCTTGGCCCAGCATGCTGGGATCCCAAGCCCCTTCCTATACATCAGAGCATCGGGGCCTCAGTTCTAGCTCCCGGGGTGGAGAGTGTTTGTGACTCTGGAATTTAACTGTAACTTCACAGAAGTTCGCTGCACTTCAGCGCCATGGAGATCAGCCTCACTGGCTTTGTGTCACTGGGGCTGAAAGCAAGGCTACCCTCTCGGGGGTTTTTAAGATCTGGGGCAAACTGCCCTGCCTGCTGCCACCTCGGCCCCGGCTCCCCTGCCATCACTCGCATGTTTTTATCGGGTTAAAATGAACATCAAAGGCAGCCATAAAGGAGAATAAAGAGAGAGGAGACATCACAAAAGGGGCCCTGGGGGGCAGAGGAGGGAGGGAGGAGAAGAGAGAGGGCCCCTCACTGGTAGGGCTGTGTCCACCGCCTGTGGGGAAGAGGGGGGAGGCCCTGAGACAGGAGAGCCTGCCTCAGTGCCCATTGGGCCTCAGACTTTGTTTTCGTGCTGGAAGCCCCCACCTCCACCGCTTTTTCCTCTGGCGTTACATCCATGCAGCAAATGGAGCAGGGAGGCCGAAAGCAGAGTGGAAAACAAGGCCCCGAGGATGGCGTGGTGTTCCTAGTCTTCCCGCTGCGCACTCAGTGCAGGGTCCAGTGTCCCGCCTGTGTGTGCAAAGCAGCCCCGTCCTTCCCTGTCTCATTTCACTGGAAAATAAGAAAAGACATGTCCCCTGCTTTTTAGTGTCGCCTGCCTGCTACCACTTGGCAGCCCTTCAGGATTTTATGACAAATACTAATGAATAATTAACAAATCATTTGAGCTGCTACCAAAAGCCTGAAGAGAACAGCAGCGCCCTAGCTCATGCCACCCGAACGGGCCTTGAGAGTTTCCTCACTCAGTAAAGGCGGACCATGATGCGGAGTCTCTGATAACACCCGGGAGGTGCCCAGGGGACCACATTACTCACTCCTGCGTCCTGCTCATCCCTGGGCTGCTCACAGGAGAGTGAGACAGACATAGTTGGCATCTTGACTTTCTCTCAGTTCTGCCATGCTTGTCTTAGACAGTTTTGAGGGACCTGTGAGCTATCTGAGCTCCATTAGAGCAATAATTTATCTGGGCGTGGGGGAAGACTTCACCCCTCACCGTCCCCAGAGGACACTTAGCAATGTCTGAAGACATTCTGATTGTTATAACTGGGAGAGGGGTTGTTGTCGTTACTGACGTTGAGGCCAGGGATGCTTCTCACATCCTACAGTGTACAGGACAGTCCCCACAACTAGCAATATCTCACCCAAAATGCCCACCCTGTAGTACAGGAACAGAATGATGTGCCCCTCCCCCACCCTGCCCCCTGCCTTTCCGTGCTTCCTGGTGCCTGGAGTGAGCCCAGGACCAAAGAAACTTGGGCTCCCTCGAGTGGTGACTCACACTATGACAGCCGACATGTTGGCCCAAAGCTGATTTGGATAGGGGTGTGTGTGTGTGTGTGCGTGTGTGTGAAACAAGTCATTTTACCCATCACAAATTAAGCTCCGGTTGATGGTGACCGCAATATTCATGAATCATTAATGAGTCATTTTCTTCTCTCCATGTTGTTAACATCCATGCAGAGGCCTGTGAGTTGAGAGTAGATTTCCTTCTGACTAGTCAGACAGGGTGTTTATATTTTAAAATACATTCTTCTCATTTAGAGAAGCACGTGAGTGTGAATTCATGTGCTTTCTTTGTTTGTTTTCTTCCTAAAAAGAATCTCCCAGAGCTTCCATCATATTCCTTAGTCTCCCTTTTGGAAAGAGAATGTTAGAAGCAGCTGGAATGAACGGCTCATAGATAATATTTTATTTATATTTTTTAAGGAATGAGGATAGAGGGTGGAGATAATTTTAAGATTCAGACCCTAAATAGTTCAGATCACTCAAATGTACCTGCAGTGAGGAATTTGCAAAGCACACCTTATCTATGACAGACTGTTTGGCTTTCTAACCAAGCAGTGCTTTTCAACGGATTATTTAAAGTCTGACTGGCCTTCCTTGTTTACCTGGTAGCCTGTCACCGCGTCACTCCGATGTTCGTATTAATTAGAACAATAACAACAATAATGCCCATGTTGTTTGTTGAGTAAAATCCACATGCCAGGGCCTGGGTCACGTTCATTAACCTGTCCAACCCTCATTGCAGTCCTGGGAGGTGATGTTACTGCACTTTGCAGATGAGGGACTGGGGCATCAGAAGAGAAGTAACTTTGTAAGATCACTGAGCCAACAAGTAAGCAATCAGGACAAGACTCAAGGTCTGTCAGATCCCAACACGAACTATCCCACTGAAGTTTTCAGGGCTCTGGTCCGTCGGCACAGTTCTCCACGCCGGCCCGCAGGGTCCCTGCCAAGCCTTTCCAGCCTTCAGGCCCTCTCTTCACAAGCCCTCGCTCCTGAGACCGTCGCCGAGCTGGCCCGTGTCCGCTGTGCTCTCTCCACTCCGAGTCTGTGTGCTCCCTTTCCTCATCAGAACTGCCCTCCCTTCTCCTCCCAACACTTCAAATGCAGTTTTTGCTTCAAAGCCCAGTTCCCATCACCACCACGAAGCCTTGCCTTATCTTTTCCATTTTGAGAACGCACACTCTCTAGGTTTGGATGCAAGCCTGCCTGAATCTGAAGTTCTGGCTCTTTGCGCAGAGTGCTAAGCGAGGGGGAAGAACCTGTCTCTGCCATTCACCGGCTTTACAATGTGAGGTTTTCATACCTCCTTTCTTATCTGCAAATTTAACTGAATACAGAGAGTATGCAGATATCAAATTATAATGTGATACATCGAAACTTAGATAATGTTATTAATCAATGTAAATTCAATACATTTAATTATAAATAAATAAACAAACTAAATGGACTGAACTGAAATACCCAATCTACCTTCATAAGGTTGCTGCAATAATGAGATCATGAAAATAAAAACACTTTGTAAACATAAGGCATGGTTAGATTATCAGTCTCTTTTTTCCCCCAATTTTTATTCTTTTCACTTTTTTCTTTTCTTCTCTACCCGCTCCTGCTGACTTCGTTCAAGCACACGTGAAGTAGGTCTCCCACGATGGGTGGGAGAGGAAAACAAGCTCTTCTTCTCCTTCCCTGGGCTTTTAGCTGCAGAAATACAATATGGGACCAGCAGCCTCAGGTTCCACCACGGGTTGGAATTGGAGAAAAGAAGGGAGAAAGCCAAACGACTTCAGTCATGCAAACTGTCTGAGCGGCTTCCTATACCCCAGTAAATACAGATTTTCATAAAATGTGAGGAAAATCCACTTAATTATGCTACCCTGCCATGGAGAGAGGGGTCATAGATTTTCTTTGTCGTTCACAGCATCACTGTCCTGGCACTAATAGGTTGGGAAAATGATGGCTTTTTCTAGGGTATTTATTGAATGCATAGGGGGAAATTCTTGGGATTTTCATTGGAATTACATTGATGAACTCAGGAAGAATTGACCTCTTTACTTATTGAATCTCTCCATGCAAGAACATGGTGTAACTCAACTTATTCAAGTCTTCTTTCATATACTTTGGGGCTTATTCCCAAAGCAACTTCTACATATTCTGTTAGATTTATTTCTGGGTAGTTGCAGTTGTTCATGCTATGGCCTATTTTATTTAAGTTATTATCACAGGTTTCACGTCCTTGTGTTTTATAAGAACTACTATTGCATGAGTATTGACATCCTGACATTGCTGAACACATACACATCACACAGGGGTCAGCCATGGCAGCGAATGACCGCAACGTGCTCTGTGCCTTTGGGGGAAGCGCTGCAGGACTTTTGATGATCATAGCTAAATGAAAAAGCAATCCAGTAAACCAACGGGCTGTGACTCTGCTAGGGTCCCCAGCTTTCTAGTATCTGGGAACCCTGTCCTATTACATGTGCCTAGTAGCCCCTCAGCCCCAGGGGTCAGGACAGTGTCATTTTCAGGGAGGGAAAATTCTCCCAACTGAGTCACTTTAAGAAAATCTAAAAGCCCAAGATAAGAATCCAATGGGTCTGTGTTTTTCTTACTGGTTATCCACTCTCCGGCAGAGTTCAGTGAAGTGCCACTTGGGATACTGGGTGCTGGGCTGGTAAGCAGGAACCGAAGTGTATGTTTTATGCATTAACCTAAGGCATGAATTACACATAAAGATTTTTGAGTTGTTTCACTTGAAGATAATTTAAAACCTATTATAGTAAGATAACCAGAGATAAATTATGCATATATGTAAAATTTGCATATATATATATATATATGTGTGTGTGTGTGTATGCGTGTATATATATATTTTTTTTTTTAAGTACTGGGCACACTGCCCAGGTTTCTCAGAGGTTCCCAGTCAGTCTCTGCTTTCACATCCTCTGGGTGACATGCCTGAGATGCTCTGGGAGTAAGTGTCAGCAAGGATATACCCACGTGACATTCAAATCTAGTTCTCTCCTTGCTTTTCCTATCTTCTGGTTGCTTATTGGACTCTTCTGGAAGATTGATTGATGCTTTTAGTACATCTTTGTACCATCTGGGTCCACTTAAGGCCCAGGAGACTAACCGGTGTCGTGGGGTGGATCGGTCCTGCCGATACCCGGGGTTGACCGTAACCAATGCGTGTATAAATCTCAGACACGCGGGGAGAAGAAATCCGGTGGCCACGGGTCTCCTCCACCATCCCCCATCTTGGGGAGAAAGACCTGGGGAGAAAAGACCTCGTGGGTTGCCCAGCCGGGGGTTTTATTAGAGGGATTAAGACACATTTACATTGGATTGATTATTCATGGATTAAGCAGAACAGGTAGGATTACTCATAGCAAGGCATCAGGATGTTGATTCACGTCTGGTGGCAGACAGGACCAGGTTAAAGCAATATTCAGAGATCAGCAAGCCAGAATATTTTAAGATACACCTTT
>PVJI01005662.1:0-20146 GCA_004026765.1 Micronycteris hirsuta | reverse complement strand
CCGGCACAGCCTAACTTCCCACAGCTTGTCTGGTACCCTGTGTTCGAACCACCTGCAGACCTGGGAGAAGACTGATGAAATGGGGAGGGGAAGGCATGCATTTTTGCAGGTACATCTCCATTGGAAGAAAGACTGTTGAGCCAGGAGGACTCCTGCTCACTGCTGCTCTGTGAGATGAGGCTGGGCAGGGCATGAACTCTGGCTGAGTTTTAGGAAGTCGACTCGTTGGGCTACAGCACATCGTTCTCCAAGTCCTGTTTGCTTTTCTCTTCTGTCACCTCTATTACTGCATTCCCATTGTCTCCTCATAGTTGAATTTCCTCAAAAGATTGTTTCCTTTATATTCTCAAATGTTACTCTGAGTCAACCCTACACCAGTTGTTGGGCCAAGTACAGGGCTCCCTCAAGGAACCCACGATCTACTGAAGGAGACAAATGAAGGAGCAGTCACCAAATGGCGGGGTAAGGACGACCGTGGAGGAAGGTGGGGGAAGTTGTGGGACCATGGAGAAGTTTGGCTTTTCCAGTTTGGGGGATCAGGTAAATTTGATATCTAATTACTGAAAGACAAGAGGGTGAGGGGAGAGGGAGAAGAAGAGGTGGGAATCTCTTAGGAAAAAAATAGAAGTGTCAGATGCGCAGGTATCTGTAAAGGCCTGGTGTGGAGCTTGGATCTCACAGACAAGAGCAATCGCAGGATACACGGAACGGAGTGGGGAAAGGAGTGAGAAGTAGCTGGAATAGTGAAGTGGAGGCCAGGTCTGTAGGCCCGTCTGTCACACTAAGCAATTTGGATTTTATTACCCTCAGGTCAGAGCGGAGCCATGGAAAGACTTTAAGAAAGGGCGACATGATCATAAAATTTATGTTTTAGAAAGTTCACTCTAACTGCAATGTGGGAAACCAGTTATGTACATACTCATTTACTTAACATTTAATTATTGTAGTTACATGTAGGTTCACACATAGACTGTTCATTTATTATGTTGGGTTTGCAAGGTTTTCTTTATTTGTTTTTTGTTTTGTTTTGCTTTTATAAGTCAGATATAACTTTAGCTTCAGTAGAAATAACTCTCAAAGGATGTTGATTTTTTAGTTTGAACAGAACTAGGGTTTTTAAATCAATGTTTTAAATAGGTCATATGTGAAAATAGTTCAAAATTTTTAAAGTGCAAAAAAAGTACATGAAAGGTATAACTTCATTCCATTCTCTGGCTCCCAGTTCCCCTTACTCCAACAGCCAGTGCCATTAGTGTCTTTATTAATATATTCTTTCTACTTATAAAAACTGTATATGTTCATATATTCTTTATTATCCTTTTAAAGATCAGTGGTAGCGTGCAATACGTATTATTCTTTGTCTTCCTTTCTTGTGTAACAATTTGATTTGGACATCTTATGTCAGTATTTAGAATTTTCTCATTTGCTCTTTTGGCTGCGCACTATAACTTATTTAGCCCTGCTCCAGGAATGAGCATCCAGGCTGTTTACAGGATTTTGTAAACAATGCTGCCAATAATAATGTTGCGACTGTCATTTCACATGTGTGCAGATGCATCTGTAGTGTAAATTCCCAAAAATGGATGGCTGGGCCCGTGAGTGTGCTTTAGTCATTGTGCCCGATGGGGCCACGTTTCCCTCCATGGAAGTTGCCCCACATTTTGACTTTCACCAGAAATGCTTGAGCTTGCTCACACAGTGTGCTGTCAAACTCCTAGGTCTGTGGAATCTGACAGGTGGAAAGATGCTATCTTACTTTAATTTGTATTTGTATTTGCGTGTAATGAGTGAGACTGAGCCTCCTTTCACATGAGAGACAACATATTTTCTTGTCCCTTGCCCTACTTGTTCATATTCTATTCTCATTTTTCTAGTGGGTTATTGGTCATTTGCCTATTAATTCATAGAAGTTCCTTCTCTAAAGATAAAGAAAAATTAATCCTATATCTGTGATATGAGTTGAAAATATTTTTCCAAGTTTGACTTTGTTTATGGTGATTTTCGCCACGCAGAAAAAGCATTATTAAGGAATTACGTGTAGTCATCTACCGTTTTGCAGGCCTAAATGTCTGTGTGAGTGTTTGAAAAGCCTTTCTGATCCCAAGACTACCAAAAAAATTTTGCGTGATTGTCCTGAGTGCTTCCATGCCTTCAGTTTTTATTAGGTGAACCGTATGAAATCACCCATACTCAATTGTTTTGATCTACAGAAATGACTAGATTGTTCAATCTAGTACCTTCAGTTCTTTGACTCACTTGGAATTTATTCTGGTGCAAGACCTGTGGTCAAGGCCAACCCAACGTTTCCGCAGAGGCCGACTCAACCAAGTCAGCCATCTCTTCCTGCTGAGTCGAATGCCACCTCTCACGCAGCAGTTTTGCAAATGCAGCATTTATGTTTCTGATTTTCAAAACTCTTCTGGTGATCTGCCTGCCCATTCAGATTGCTGTTTTAATTATTTAAATGTTATGTTTTAATGTCTCCTTACTTTCCTTTTTCAGAATACTCCTGTCTTTTCTTATGGGAATTTAGAACTTTTGTCTCTTCATGTGAATTTAGAATTTTCAAATCTAGTTCCTAATTCAGTTAATAATATTGGTTATATTTTTATTAAGATGACTTTGAAATTATAGACTGAACCCTGACTGGTGTGGCTCAGTGAGTTGGGTGTTGCAAACCAAAGAATTGCAGTTTCAGTTCCCAGTCAGGGCATATTTCAGGGTTTGTGGGCCAGGTCCCCGGTTGGGGATGTGCAAGAGGCAACTGATTGATATTTCTCTCACACATTGATGTTTCTCTCCCTCTCTTTCTCCCTCCCTTCTCCTCTCTCTAAAAATAAATAAATGAATAAAATCTTTAAAAATAAAAGACATTACAGATTGAGAGTGGATTGCCAGTTTTATGATGTTGCACTTTCTGAACTAGCTTCTGAACTACTTCTAGTCTCTGCATTCTCTCACCCTCTCCTACTGCACTCTGCACCTGACTCATCTGCCTCAGACAGCATCTCCACTAAGTCGCACCTCGGAGTTTCCCTAATCCACACCTCTTCTTGTTTCCATGCGTTTTTCCCTGCAGAAATCTGCCTGTCCTCCTCTCGCCCTCCCACTGACTAAAAGCCTTGATCAATCCACTTGTCCATCTAGTTCACATCTTCAAGTGAACTCCTGCTTGGCTGGTGTTACACTCCACTGTTCCCCCCTTCCATGAAATCACTGCTTTATCTCACCAGCTGCTACAAAATGCTTGCATGACTATTTTTACACGTGTATTTAACCTGAATGTCTTAGGTTTCAAAAGCAGAAAAACAAAATACTCAATTACATTTACATTAAACCCAAATCTCTGTGGTTGAAATAACGATGAATGCTCAGATTTTTATTACTTGGCACCGGCACATGTCTAGATCACATGTCTCTAGCCATGTATTCACTCTGTCGACAAGGGTATATTGTGTGCCTACCATGTGCCAGGCACTCTGAGAGTCATTGGACACTTGTGTCTGTGACATTACGCTAAACTCAGCAGTGGTGACAAGTAGCCCCAATCACGGTGGTTTATTAAATAAAGGGGGATTTTTTGTTCATGTTACATGCCCATCCCCACTCAGCGTTTACTCCATTCCAATCTTCATGGCAGGACTCAGGTTAGAGGAGCTGCCCGATCTGGGCTGTGCCGGTGCCAAGGCAAAGGGAAAGAGCAGTGACAAGACCACGTCAAAAGTCTTAAAGCACCTGCTTAGAAGTGGCATATGTCAATCCCACTGCTATTTTATTTGCCAAAGCAAGACACACAACTAAGCTTGATATAGAAATCAGCGGGACTGGAAATATAATACTCTGGAAGTGCAGGGTCCTTTAGTGAAAGGTGTTGAATGTTTTCAACAAATAGTCCAATCCACCACAGCAATAAAGTGCTGAGACAGGCACATACAGCCTGATCTCTCAGAGATTACAAACTGGTAGGAAACACGGATGTTAAATCATAATACCACTATGACAAATCCTCCAAAGAGAAATAGAGGATGTTCAGAAAACACAAACTGGGTAAACCCACATAACCCGGATGATTTAAAAGACCCCCTTCCTACCTCTACCAAGAGATATTTCAGAGTTAATAGAAGTTAACAAGGTAAGAGAGACAGTTGCCTCCTGGTCAAATGCTTTAAATAACTTGAGGTTATTCAGAACTCTTGAATATACTAATTTGACCAAGAATTAGTATATTTCCATTTTGCAGATGTTCTGCATCTTAATTCAATAAAGTCATCTTCTCAAAGTGTCAATATTCCACAAGTCCTTATTAGTAAGTTTTCCCAATATAACAAGTCAGTTGTAACTATTGCATTATTGTATTGACATGTTTATGGGCTTTGAGGGGTCCTAAATGACAACTTACAGTCACACTGAGATGGACCTTTCTACAAATAGCATGTAAGTCTTGATAATCATGCTACCTATGGATACACACGATGTGTGTAATTTGCGTTGCATTTCTTTGATCTAAAAATGTAATGCTGTTCATGAAAGAAGTTGGTAGTAATTATAGAGCAAGGGACCAGTTTAATCATTTCAGATGGGAGTGTACCCTATTCCTAACATGTAATTATTAGACCATTTCCACTTGCATAAGATGGTATTACTCTCAGTTATTTACTGGGAAATAAATGAGTAAACTAATAATGATGCTGGGGTCTTAGTCTTGCTTTCCAAATGGATGCCTCAGAAGAGAGCCTTTGTAATTCTGTCTCCGTACCATATGTCTCTGTTGACATTAAATTGCTTAGTTCCAAATGAGTTGGCTTCATTCAAGCATCTTAATTCAAGAGTGGATGATTAGATCTTAAGCTAAAAACCTATTAGGATGTAAGCACTTGTGTTTTGAAAGGTATTAAGGGAACATCATAGTGTGGTTGCAGATAAATCCTCCCTATCTAGTAGGGGGTTGGCAAAAATCTCATTTGATCTTCAAACATTACTGACTTGCTTCATGTCAAAGTTAAGCACAGAATGAGGAATCTGCCAACCGTTTGTTATATAATACACAGACTGGGCAGTGTTTGCTTTTATCCTTTCCTTGTGGTGGTTTCAGAGATCCTGTCTCTGAGCAGAGATAGTCAGAGAGGACCAAGTACCTTTTTCATACAAAAACAAACAAACCAAAACCCCACCAAAAAAACAACAAGAAGCCACCCTGAACTAGAGTCCAAACTCAGAAACCGGCCTTAACAGGACTTCCAGCGTGAATGCCCCTGTAGAGGAAGTAGGCACCCCAAGGCTTCTGAACCAGCACCACGCCACAAAGCAATCGGCATGAGTAGAAAAAGACAAATCACATTGCAAATACTTCCGATCCCTTTGAGAAAGCACATACGGATCTAAATAAAACCTCAAATTGTTTTTCTTGCTTTTATTTAACCACACGTGTGGTCCAAACTAATAGGATTCTCCCTCTTTCTGCCTTAATTTGCTTTAGTCCCTATGTAATCCTATCATCAGCAGGGCGCAGTGATCTTCATACAGCGAATGGGAAAATCATCTGATAACCATCTGCCTAATGTTTTGGCAGAAATTTGTTTAGCTTACAGAGCTACTACCAAATTGGGACTCCTCGTCAAGAATTGACAGTTCTACCAGGGAACAGAGCAGTGTAAACTCCTAGGTGAGATTTCCTAATTGTGTTCTCACAGGTGACCTGTAGAGTGGCTGTACCACTGCTGAAGAAAGACCAGATGAATTTACCATTATCTCACTTCAAAGGCACAGGCTAGTGTCTCCCTCCTCCCCATTCTCCTTTCCTCCCTTTTTCTCTTCTTTCACTTTTTTATGTAAAAGAATATCATGATTACACTGAACCAGTAGACGTGGCCTTTGATTAAAACTGCTGAGGGCTCAGTAGTCACTCACACCACTAACTACAAGAGTCCCTCAACATACGCCCTCTTGGTTCACATCGACTCCCAGCAACTCCTTTACTGCTCCTTTGGAAACACAGGTAACCGTGAATGAGTAGGAAAGAAATGCTGATAAGAACAGGAATGCAAATTGCTGCATGAGAAAAGTCATATATATATAAGTATATATATATACTTATTGACTTAACTATGGAAAATAAGAGCAGACCTTCAAGATTAACTTGTATGGATAATACCTCTTCACTGTATCCTCTCCCACCCCCAAGGAGATTTGAGCACCATAAAGATATCACCTGGCCCAGACATGCAAATTAAAACAGAGCTATAGGTTCAGAACTTGAAGGAAATAAGGCCATTCTTGAAAAAATTAGGCCTCGTGAAAGAAACATTTTTTATGAAAATTCAAATTAAAACATTGAGAATGAGACCATGATGGGAGTGGGGGTGAGTTTTTATACTCTAACTAAAATGGAAGATTAAAGAAATCTTTAGGCACTAGAAGTTAATCAACTTATACAAACAAATTCTAAAATATTATGATACTGATGTGGCAATTGGATATTTGCAAACTGTCTATATGTGATGACATTAGCAAGGTACTATCGGTTTATTTTAGGACTGACATGGTATTGTGGTTCTGCTTTTTTTAAGTGCTTATCTTTTAGAGATACGTATTGAACAAGTCTTAATATTTTAGAGATACATTCTAAAGTATTATGGAAACATATCATTTCATCTTTGATTTGCTTCATACTGATATCGGGCAGAGGTGTTCATGGGGATGTCAGGCAGATGGAATGAGATTGACCAAGTGCTGGTCAACGTTGAGGCTGAGTGATGGGCATGGTAAAGGTTCAGTATGCTATTCTCACTATTTTGTGTAGGTTAAAAATGCTTTATAATAAAATGTGAAAGTAAAAAATATTATAAACTATATTAAATATACAATGATGTAATAAAGAATAATCTGGTCAATACCTACCCACTTTTCAGCTGGAGCATTAAAACATAAAAATATGGTTGAAAAAATTATAAAGCAACTCTTATACTTAAATTATCTGGCTACATTTGTGGTGCCCCATTGGAGGGTAGTGCCTGGTGTGGATTCATTAAAACTGGTAACACCTCAGATGTTTGCTCCAGCGTTTGCTCCAGCTAGCTGGAGTAGATCTGGATTCAGGTGGCCGGCCATGGAGCTAGCTCACGCTGGAGAATCAGAATTGCCTAGATCAAAACGCCTGCTCTAACTACAGTTGTGTGACCTCTGGTAGGTTTCCAAATTTCCCTGAGTTCCATTACCTCATATGTGAAAAATATGTTTAGAAATCCCAACTTTGAAGGACTACAGACGGTGTCTGTAAATCACATAGTTGGCACTGGGCAAACAGGAACTATTTTATTTGATATTTTAAAAAGAAGACATTTGAACATTTCCCAACCAAAATGTATGAGCATCTCTGAACAAGAAATAAAATACTTTATGGCTAGATGATGAACCAAAGTCCAATTTGCTGCTTATCAAAAAAAAAAAAAAAAAAAAAAAAAGAAAGGAAGAAAGGAAATGTTTTAGTAGTGTCCAGGAGTGAGTTTGGAAGGGGTCTGATTTAAGGTGGGTCTTTCAATGCAGCATAAGGGGGCACTTAATTAGAGCTGGGCAAATTTTATTATGTTATAGTTAAGGATCGGTGGATACAGAGTTGGGAGGATTCCAAAGGAGTCTTGAAGAGTACATCATCTTTGGGTCAATGGAGAAAGGATAAATGGATTTGGGGAAAGTTCCGAAACAAACAATAATATCCTGCAACTTCAGCTTCCTGGGCAAGTTTCCTGGAAAAGTAGTTAGGTTAATGCAGTCAAATGATAAAGTTGTGTTCATGTGAACAGTAAGCTGTATAGGTATAGATTCGTTTTGTTCTTGTTTGTATATGGAATATAAGAAATGTTTTTGTTGCTTGTATTTTTATTTTTAGGTCCCAATATGCACAGGGATTGTATGATATGAGTGAGTGCATTTCAACAAAATTAACTCGATGATCCCACTTGCATCTCCCACATTCTTTATTGCTTTTGGTCACCTCATTTGAATATTTCAGGCTGTCCTTACAATATAATTGTAGCTTTCTGTAAGTGATCTTCAGCCCTGCCTGCACATTAGAAATAGTTGGGGAGATTTTGAAAGTCCCAAAGCCCAGGTTCCCCTCAGGCCAACTAAATTAGAACTGCTGGAGTGTGGCCTGGGCTTCAGTAAGTTTAAACTCTCCTAGTCATTCCAATGCACATCCAAGGTTAAGAACAACTGTTTGATGCCTAGCTGGAGAAATACAATGTTGACTGGGGGGTAATAAGACCCTTGTTATACCCTGCCAGTAACTACTGACTGAGGAAAGTTGGAGCAACTTTCTAATGTCATTAAGCTTTAGTATAAATATTAATAATGACACAGGAGTTATGTGCAAACACCCTGACCTTTAAGTTCTGGATTCCTATTGCATCCAGTGACTTGAAGTTTTATGGAAATCTTTGATTACCCATTCCAGCCACTTCCTTTGCTTCACTGTCTTGTCATAGTGCTGTTCTTTCTTTCATTCCACTCTGGCATTGGCCCCAGCTGGGAACCACTCCACTTCTTGGACCTGGATATGTGCGCGACCATCCCAGCACCCCCCACACAAACACACAGACTCATATAAGACTCCTGCAGGTGTAGCTGAGTTTGCTGGAGTTCGGGAAGCTAGAAAAGGTTTCACATTGCAGAAACAAAAATAATAGTGTAGAATATTAGATACCAAAAATCCATAGTCTGAAAAGTCCTTTGGCCACTTTGCATGCTGAATAGTTACCACTCCATCCACCTTTTTTCTCCCACTCTCTTTCTTCTTTGCCCTTCTATCAAGAGAAAATATTGATAAAAATTCCTACCATTCCCTTGTGCAGAGCATTCTAGTTGTTTCTTGCTTCATGCCCACCATCAGCTTTGGGATGCCCTTTGCATATCCAAAAGCTCATTAACATCCTGTTATAAACAGTAAGGCATCTATTCCAGGTAGCACTTTCTCCATCCCCACTAGATGCTTTACAGAAAAAAAATGTCCTAAAGAAATGTTGCTACTGCTCTCATTGGAATTATGACAGTCCCTTCCCAACCTCCTAGAATACAAAAAAGCCAGATCCATTTAGATTTTAAATAAAAACAATTTTTTCCACTACAAAAATTTAGTTACTTAATTCAGCTAGTAATTATGTTCCCGGACAGGGGGTTGGCCCTGAGTGGGTCTTTTTAGGGCCAGCAGTGGTGTGTGGGTTCTTGTGTTCATGTAGGAAAGATTTCACAAGTCCAGCTGACTATGGGGATACATTTATTCAAGGTGGGGGCAATGAAACAAGGAAGGGCTTAGCATATAGGAAGCAACAGGGTAGCCTAGGCTGGGCTGCCTTAGCCCACTAGGAAGTCAGAAAAAAAAGGGGGCTTTAGGGACAGGTTCAGGGAATTAGCCTGGGATAAGCTGCCAGCTGCCCACTGCCTTGGAGTTTAGGAGACTCGTGCCTGTGTGGAAAGAAGGAGGGAAAGATAAGGAAAATGGCACCAGCTACTCCATAATGGATCCTTTTCTTGAGGCTTTTATTTCTTACTTAGGGGGAATCTTAGGGGAGGTCTCAGGGGTTTCAGCGGAATAGTCATCAGTTCTCCAGGTGCGTCCTTTTAGGTCTCCACTGATTGGTCAGTGACAGGGCAGGGGGTCTTTAGTCATTACAGTTGGTTCTGGTGTTGCCCACCTGGTCTTGCTGCTTTTCTGGGGCTGGAGCTGAAATATAACTGAGGCCTAGATGTTATCTCCGGGGAGGAAGGCCAGGGAGGAAAGGTTACCCTTGGGTGAGGTTCTTATTTCCCCATTTTTGCCACCTGCCAGGCACTGGGGGGCCTTCAGCCCTAGTGACCATCTGCAGCTGGCCCTAATCGCTCAGTCATTGCGCTCAGCTGTCTGTCTCAGTCTCCCTATTCTACTCTCCAAGGAATTTTCCTAGCTTTTCACTATCCTATCTCATGTATGCCTACATAGTAGGTGCTAAGAGATATGTACGCTACAGGAATAACAAATCTTCCAGGAAGAATCAGTTTAGTTGAGGACATATGGTAGACTCGTAAGACATAGTTATGATGCAATACAAGAGACTAATTGTATGTTCAATAAAATCATCTTCCAAGAATTTAATTCAGTTCATTGATATTCACCTTTCTGAGATCTGTATTCTCAAATATTACTTTTTTCTTTTTTTGCAAAGGGCCACGCTTTTTCTCAGTCCTATTTGTAGTAACATATATGGTCAAATCACAAGTTATATATATATTTTGACTCTTGGTCAAGTTTTCTCTGACTTCACTCTTCAGAAGGCCAGATCACTTTGGCTTTACAAATGAATAGAGAACTTCCATTTCCAGGGTAGATACCTGAGTCGACTTTCATTCTATAGACAATTATAGTTTTTGTCTAAAATTTATGAAGACCATCTTCTTAAATCCATCAATGAACTCCAAAGAAACAAAAGAATTTCAGTCATTTGTTGAACCAGATGAACTTGAACCCCAGTTTTCACAATTGCAAGGGATAGGGGATGGGAGAAAAATCCCAGGGCCCATCAAGATGAAGAGTCCACAACATGTATCCCAAAGAGCAATACCCTCAGACTAAAAATGAACTAGAAACAACCCTGCCACTTCCCACCCTCAATCAGAGGACAGATAAGAAAATAGAAACGACTTTTAACCTTGATGCTGAGAGAAGGTGATAAAAGAAAAGGAACTCACTACTGAGAACTTGGAACTGCAGCTCATCTCAGGTTTTCAGCCTGAATTCACACTCCGTGGGTGGCCTGAAAAACCTCAAACCAAGAATTTAATTGAGAGTGATCCCAGACTAGTCATACCACAAAGTGTGTGGTAGAAACAACGGTAGATTCTCTCTGAAGAGCACATCTTTGTTTTAAGCCCCCAACATTCACATAAACACGATTCCAAGAATAATGAGCAGATCATAATCAAAAGCAACTAAATGCACAAGGAAATAAAGCACCATGAACAAGAACAAGAAAGTAAAAAAAAAAAATCCACATATAGAGAACAAACTCAGATCTCAGATCATGGACCTCAGATCAGGGAAGTTGCAGACACAAACTATAAAACACTATGTCTAATATCTTTAAAGTAAAATAAATGACAAACTAGGAAATATGTGCAAGAAACAATGAATTATATAATACGATGAAGCAGATTTTAAAAGAACTAAAGTGGACTTCTAGAAATGAAATACAAAATTCTTGAAACTCAGTGAAATAAGGATTTGCTGTTGGTTTAGGTATAATAATAGCAAGATGTTTCTCCACCCAAAAATAAATAAATAAATGTTCTTGTGAATTAGAAATGAATGACAATGTATGTTCAGACCAGATGTCATTTGAGATGAAATCACATGATGTCTGAAATTCGCTTTAAAATGCTCTAAGAAAATTTTGTTTAAAGTTTGTACATGGATATATATTAAATAATATTGTTAAAATGTTAATAATTATTGAAACAGAGTAATGGGCAAGTGGAGTTTTTTTTAATACTATTCCCTCTACTCTTGTGTATGTTTGAAAAATGATATAATGATAAGTATGTTTGTTGAAGAGATAGGTAGTATATTTACTTAGCTATGTGGGCCCCCAAATTTTATTGTGTCCATTAAATTCATTTTTTAAAGTAGGATTTTTAACATGTATGAGTATCTTAAGTAATTTCAAGTCATGTTACCGTAGTATGACATACATATAAATTTTCACAGACTGAAACAAACTAAAAATAGATGTTATATAAGGAAAAAATGAAATGGGTGTGTTTAATAGTAAATTAATGAAAGCCAGAAAGTTAATTAACTATAGAGATTAGAATAGAGATCTGTAAAAATTTTACAGAAAGCACACAGAATAACAAAACCCTAGAAAATGCAAATGGAGACAAAACGATTTGGAATGTAATGAGAAGGGATAATGTAGATTTGATGGAAGTCCTAGAAAGATAGGAGAAAGAGAATTAAGCAGAGACAGTATTTTAGGAAATAATCACTAAGGATTTTCTAAAACCGATGAAACGCACCAGCCCACAGATTCAAGAAGCCTAACTAATCCCAAGCAATATAATTAAAAAGAAATCCATACATGGACGCATCATTATGAAATCAGAAAGAAAAAGAAAACATAACAAATCAACAAAGCCAAAACCGAAATGAAGAAATGACCTTAAAAGGAGCCAGATAGTAAAAACATGCTCTGCGGAGAAGCGAATCTGAAAGCGCCTTTCTCAGCTGCAAGGCCACGAGAGAACGCCGTGGTATCTCCAACATGCTGAGAGGAAAGCGCCGACAGCCTGGCGTTCTGTGCTTACTGAAAGCGCACTTCCCGTTCTTCAGACACAAGAAACCTGCGGCGGATGGTCACCAGGAGACTCTCTATTGGCAATACTAAAGGGTATTCTTTGGGCATCAAGAACATGCTCTTAAATGAAACCTCTGAGATGCAAGAAAGAAAGAAGAGCATATGTGAGCAAGTAGAAATAAATATCAGCTGTAGAAACAGTAAATAATGTCAGTCAAATCTCACTCTAGAACATAACATAAATCTTACAGAAAATTTTAGCAACTCAAACCTGTAGTGCCCCAAAAGGAAACTACATCACCACCAAATTGCGTTTATTTCAGAAATGCAAGGTTGGTTTCATGTTTGAAAATTAGTGTACGTGCTGACAGATTAAAAGAGTAAAACAATGTATGATCATCTCAACAGATACCAAACAAATCCCAAAACAGTTGCTAAAACTGAATATGCATTTCATGTTCTATGTACTACAAGATATAAAAATTTCTGTGGAAACTGGCAATAGAATGAAACTTCCTTAACCTGATAAACGGTATCTACAAAAACGTACAGTAAATATCGTATGTAATAATACGCTAAGCTGTGAAGAGCATTTCCTTTAAGATCAGGACCAAGACAAGAATATCTACTGCCAGCCCCTGATTTCAGACTTGTACTGTAGATCCTGACCAGAACAATAAAACAAGGGAAAGAAATAGAAAAAATAAAAATGATCAAAGCTGTCATTATTTGCCGATGTTATGTATAATTATGAGCATAGAAAATCCAAAAATATATACAGATTAATTATTAGAACTGATGAGAGGATTTGGCAAGGCTACCAGATAGCAGCCAATATAGAATAATTAACTACATTTCTAAGCAGCAGCAAGCAGCTGAGAGGAAGAAAGCACTGGGCAATGAGCGGTCCACAGCCACACGCAACCACATGGGGGCGCTCGCAAATAGGGCGGACACGAGAAGGAAGCCACAGAGAAATGTATCCTGTAATGTTCCACTCATATGAAGTTCAAAGACGAGCACAATTAAACAATTTATGGCTGAGCAATGCACATACACGTGGTAAAGCAATAAAGAAATACAAGGGAATAATTATCACGAAACTGAAGACACTGACCCTCTGGGAGAGAAGGCAGGGAGTGCACAGTGTTTACATGGTTCCACCAATGCTGTTTTGTTTTTTTTTTAAATCATGATTGAGCTTATTTCCAGGTTTTAATTATTAACAGTGTAGTTGTTTTTCTACTCTTCTGACATATTTCATAGTTTTTAAAGTGGTGAAGAGTAAATGGGAATAAGGACAAAATTCAGTAAATATAAATGTCTGCATAAGGAAATGGTAGCTATACTAGCATCTATGTGGTTTTTTTGCGGGGGGGAGGGGGTTACATTTCTGAGTTTTCCAACATCTGATAATGAAAACATCTTGCTCTCTGGCATGAGGTCGATACAATTTCCAGGGATGATTCCCTCTTATTTGGTCAGAACTTCAACAATTACCATTATGTTCGTGACTTCCAAAACTCGATTTCCATTGTTTCCTGTCACCCATGTGCCATTCTTCTAGACAGAGCCTCTTGAAACACCTGCTGTCATTTAACACTATGGGTCTGGTTGGGACACATGTAGACCTTGTGAATCCTCTCCTTAATGTACATTCTCTCCCTATGTGAGTTCATTCATTGTCTTGGTTTTAAAACCATCTGTGTGCTGCTTCCCCCAACATCTTACTCCAACCCGAAGCCTCTCTTGTGAGTTCCAGGTTCACATGCCCAATTTGGCTATTTTGATATCTTGATATCTCAATTTGGCTCTTTCATTGGCTGCTCAAACCAACACATTGACTATGCAATTTTGCACAGCAAAAGTGTGAATATTGTAAGCATACTTAGAAAATAACCAACAGTTTTGTTTAGCTGGTCAATGCAGGAGACTGGACAGATATGTAGAAAATGTTACTAGAAAAATAGTTTGGGACACATATCGAAGAACTTTTGATGTTTTGCTTAAGAGTTTGGAATTTGTGGACAATGGAAAGTCACAGGAATTTTTAGTTTTTGGTCTTTTATTTATACAATAAATACTAAGTGATAGCCTACCATGTGCTAGGCATTGTGCTCAGCACCAGGGATACATGTGTGCAAGACAGAGTCTGCAGGAGAGGGATTCCTGAGAGTGTCTGGCGGTAGGAGGTACTAGCACTGGTGTCAGCTCAGAGCAGGTGGGATGCAGAAGTGTGGCTAGAGAAAGGGACTGAGGGCGGCACCAAAGTTTTTTTCTGGCTCTGGAGGTTGTGGGGATGGTGATGCCCTTACCTGAAGTAGGTGATGTAGACGGTGAGTGGGAGGCACCTCAGTTCGTCTTGGACAATGAACCCAGGATGCCTGTGGGGCTTTCAATAAGGAGGCTGAGTAGTTAATTGGAAACATGAGACTGTGTTCCAGGAGAGGGGCTCAGATGGAGGCTGTGGTGTGGGACGCTGTCTATAGAAAGTAATAGCTGAGCATGGTGGGTGGAGGCAGGTGGCGTGGTATTGCCAAGGAGGAGCAAGAAAGTAATAATTTATATTATATTCAAGAAAACAATTGGCTTTGGAAAATCAATTAGTCCCGGCGTTACCTTAACTAGCCCCTTGCTCTGTAGCCTTGATCTTCTTTTCCCAAATTTTTGTGAGTCTGCCTCCTACTGTCCCATATTTATTTGGGGGAGGAGAAAGCCAACAGCACACACAAGCGGAAAGAGTTACGAGATGGCAGGGTAGAGTTATGAGTAGTTTGCCTGTGACCCGACGTAGAATGAGTCACAGTCTCACCCAGGGTTAAAGCACCGGGTGCAGCAGTTCCTGGCAGGTTGCAAACACTTCACCTGATCAAAGTGACATGTGTGTATCTGTAAATATTATCAGTAACCATCATCACTAATAAACATAGCAGCTCATGGTTTGTCGCGGTTTGGATTGCGTCCCCCTAAAAAAGATAGGTTGGAATCACAGCCCCTTGTACCATCCTGAGGTACAGGTCTTTATAGAGATAATCAAGGTAACTGAGGTCACTGGGCTAGGCCCTAATCCAGGACGACTGGTGTCCTTTAAAAAGGGAAACGTGGACACAGAGGCAGACAAGCACTCAGGAAGAATGCCATGTGAGTGAAAACGCTGGCAGAGATTGGGGTGATTCATCGGCAAACCCAGGAATGTCAAAGGCTGCCAGCAAACCACCAGCAGCCTGCGGAGAGTCACAGAGAAGATTTTCCTCCCAGCCCTCGGGAAGAACCCGCTCCGCCGACAACGTGCAGCCTCTAGAACTGTGAGAAGATGCATTTCTATTGTTTAAGCTGCCCAGTGGGTGGTGCTTCCTTGTAGTAACCCTAGCAAACTGATACATGCTTGTGTATTATTTGACATTTTACCAAATGCATTTTTTGCTCATTTTCATTTGGTCCTCACAACCTGTGTGGAATGCATTATCAGTGACCCCTTTTCAGGATAAGAAACTAAACCTGTCAGGGGTTTTGTGTGATAAGATACAGGACACAGGACTTTTCCTGGAGAGAAAGTCAGGAAATTTCACCCATGGGCCCAGCAGCACATACATGGTGTTGTAGTTGAGTGTGCTGGTCAGGCAGATGGCAATCAGCTGGCGTCAGCCTCCTGGGTGTGAGTCCCACCGCTGGCCGCTCAGGCCGCGTGGACCTGAGTAAGTTTCTTCCCCAACTCTGTACCTTGATAGGCTGGAGAAAATAACAACACCTAAGGTTCTTTTGAGGATTAAATGAGTTAATTCCTATGGCTTGTTTAGCACAGTGACTCCTGCATTAATATGTGCTCAACAAATGGTAACTATTTAAAAAAATTTTTTTTCATGCAAAATGAGAGGGATTTGAGAAGCCCTTCACTAATTATGAGGGCCATACAATCACAGTTGCCTCTTGTGAATGCACGGTGCAAAAGGTCTGGGCTAAATATATTGTGTATACTTGATGGTCTCTAGGTGTCTGGGGGTGTGGGGAACTGCTGTCTATTCACAGGCAAACGTGGCTTTGTGGTAACTCTGCCCCAAGGCCCATTCAGCCATCATTGGGGGAGGCCCTCTGCCCACCATAACACCCCAAGAAGTTCTTTGTGGTGGTAATAAGAATTCAGGCTGGATCAGCCAGAAAAAAAGGGGAAAGAATTGGAGGTTATATGCAACTGGGAATTAATCATTTAAAAGGTCAGGAAGTAAAGCATGGGTTTTGATATAGATGGATCCCACATGCTTTGAACTTGAAAATCACTGCATAAGGTTTCACTATAAATAAATTCACTATAAAGGGATTTAACTACACAAATAATGAGTAAAGGAGCACAATCACCATTCTGAATTTTAAAAATGCAATTAAAATTGGTGCAGACCCACCGAGTCTTGCCAAACCTTACTTTAAATAACAATTTGGAGAATCACAAACTTCAGTTACTTTTGGCAATGTCTTGGTTTTCTACGAGGCGCTATAGGTTATTAAATGTTGTAGCTATTTAGCTTGCTAATGAATAGTTTATCCTACTTCAATTAGGCTGGTTTCCCTCCTTCTCTCTTTCTGTCCCTTCCCTTCCCTTCCCTTCCCTTCCCTTCCCTTCCCTTCCCTTCCCTTCCCTTCCCTTCCCTTCTCCTTCTCCTTCTCCTTCGCCTTCTCCCCCTTCCCCCCACCCCAGCTCACTCAAAGAATTGATGACAATTAAGAGAAGCCATCAGGGGCCAGATTTTCCTCCAACATGTCTTTGCAGTTCTAGTGTTTTCTAGGGTAGAAATCTGGCTCCATCTTGTAGCCCTAATATCTACCCTTCACATCAGCAGTGGCTATCATAATGATAATGGTAAAAATAATTGCAGTTACATGTTCTATGTAGCACCTTTCAAAGCATACCGATTATTTTACATTTTCCTCTTAACACCTTTGTATAATAGACAGCAGGCAGATTTATTATTCTTTTTTAAAGTCAATGAGGCAAATGTGGTTAAATGGATTTTCCCAGATTATAAACTTCATCATGAATAAGGCAGAACAAAACATGACTGGGTGATGTAGTGTTCATTCCACCAAGCTATCCAGTTCCCTGATTTCTCTCTCTCAGGGGACAGAAAAATTGAGGCCAGGGGATGGTGATAGTGTTTTCGCATATTTCTAACTTCCACGTGATTGAGGGGTGATCAGTTGGATAGCAGTCCCTTTCCTGATCCGTGATGTGCTTATTCATTTCATTGCGCCACTTCAGTGGAGAGAGACGAGGGCCCCCGTGATCACTGACACTCGCAGAGGTCAGAATCAAACACAGACTCTATGGAATCCAACATAAGTGTATTTGTGAGATGTATTTCAGGAAAGGCAAGATTAAACTCATCGATAGCAAAACTCCTAAAAATAAGAAAAAAGGGCAAATGTAAGAGCTCTTAAATACTTAGCAGCTCCATCTTCAGCTGTACAGACCAAGTTTTGGAGTTCCAGTCCACACTTGAGACGATTGAATGTTTTCATCTAGTTGGCCAGTGCTCTGTACGAAGCATGAGGTCAAGTGTGGGGGAGGCAGAAAGCGACAGGCCACTCCTCTGCAGTGACCTCTGGTCAACAGACCGGATACAGACCGGATACCTCCGACCTGTGAGAGCTCAGTCGCTTTGAGAGCGAGCTTGTCACGACCGCTTTAAGAACCAGATCTAGACAAAGAGAAGTGCCGGTGATCATTCTGTACTGAGAGGGTATTGAGGAATGACTTCTGGCTCCTCTGTGTCTTAGTCATCCCTCCAGCTCCCACCCCAAAGCTCCTCGGCTCCCGTGCCCAAACTCACCTCCTGACTAAATATTGGCTCCTAAACATTGGCCTCCAACAGTGGCTCCTTTGGGCCAGAGAGGCTACACGACAGCCTGAAACTGGGACACACGGCCTCTGCTTAGGGACCTTCTTGATGCTCACGCTGTATCACTGCCTCTCTGCTTATTCTTACCATGTGTCTCAGTCACATCCTATCCCTGGGACTGGAGCCGCCTGCCCAGACCCTGAGACATCCTTCCCTTTGGCATCTAACTGGTCATTTGGCCCCGATGCCACCCATCATCACAAACAGAGCCCCGTCAGCAAACCTCAGGCCACCTCTGGGGCCTGCATCTGCCTGCCCTTCTGGCACTTCCTTGTTCTGGCCTGAGGCTCGGAGCAGCTGACTTCCATGTCTGGCTTGACCAAATCATGCCTAGTAATTATTAATTACTTACTAGATCCTGGGCACGTTTTAACATGCATTGTGTGTTTATTTTATCCTCACAGCTACCATGTAAATTTGCTATTATTATCCCACCCCTTTTGTGAAGGAAACTGCATGGGAGATTAACTTATTGTCCAATGCTGTAAGCCCCAGAACCCCTCCCCTGCAACCGCAGCAGCCTGTGCTTAAACTTCTTTAGGAAAAGTAGCTCCGTGGTGATTGGCTAGAGCCCTCATGGCCATAAATCCAGAGTGCTGACTGGTCCCCACCCTGCCAACCCCTCTCTTTCTTAAGGCCTCAGCTTCCTAATGTGATGGGAAGAAAAATGCAGTCATGGGACCTTCCCTTGCTCTCCGCCATCAGGCCGTCCTTCTCTCCACCGGTTGCTTCCTCAGGGGGTCCTGTTGCCACCACTTTTGCCACATGCAGAGCCCTAATTCTCTGCTGCCCCAGGCCTTCAGCTGTTCTTGGGGCTCCGAGTTATTATTGCACATTATCATTAATGGATCAGCCCCCCTCATAAGGTTTCCAAATAGAGGCCTGGCCCGCCAGATCATAAAGGTTAGGCCCACGTATTCCAGAGGGCTGTGTCAGACGAGGGATTCTATTAGAAAGCTTTGCATCTGGAGTTTTCTAATGGTGCCTTCCGGCAAAAAAATTAAAATGAAACCCACAACCCAAACCCCCCGCCCCACCCCACTCCCTGCCACTGCCCTTCCAGCTTCCCCACAGCAAAATTTGTGACTTGGTCACGTAGAATTCATTAATAAGCAATGGGAAAGCACTTTAGGCAGTTTACTCTTGAAAATGTAAACTGTTAAAACATTTTGTGGTTATAAACATTCTGAATATAATCCATTTTCTCTAGTGTTTCGTGATTTCTCATGAGCAAAGATTTTCTGGTACGGACAGGAAGCGTTCCGGAGGTGGTAGATCGAAGACCGCTCCGCTCGCGGCTCTTTTGCGCTAAAGGCGGCACGCTTGCAAGTTCGGAATCTGGAGCTCCCATTTACTTGGGCTTCCTCTACTTTCCACTACTTTACTTTTTCCCCTAAAAATCCCCAGGGGTGTATATGAGCAATTCTTGGTTTCCTTACATATAGCAAATTTGTCCAGCTTTTCTCTCCCTCCCCCCTCTCCCACTTCCTCCTCTCTCTCTTCCTCCTGCTCTTTCTTTTCCGTCTCCCCAAGTCTCTCTCTCTCTCTCTCACACACACACAGACACACACACACACAAGCACGTAAACACTATTCACTGGAATGGGAAACGAGGTTCTAGAAAGAACCTGAGAAAGAAGTGGTTTTAAGGTCCCTTCTGTGGTCACAGCTGGCTGGTCCACGACTAGAGACAGGACTCTGGGAGGAGGGGAGCAGGAGCCTGCTTTGCAAGGGGGTTCCCAACCTGTCTTTGTCTGAAAACTGGGCACGGGGCCAGCCCCAACCCAGTGGATTGCCGCTCTTGGCCTCCAGCCCAGTGATGGATCTGACTGTCATTTCTCCACCCCCAGTGAGGCGGGGGGCAGGCTGAGAAGAGGGATGAGGAGGAGAAACAGAGCTTGGTCTGGGGAAAGAGGCAGGTGTGGGGAGGCT